>JANHAO010029412.1:0-10392 GCA_026873985.1 Saraca asoca
TTACGTATGCAATACACGATGAATGCAATATAAGATGAATATACAACCTTTATATCCAATTCACAGAATGTATAATCCAGGATGCGATAGGTGCCCTAGGCCAATTTGATTGAGCCCTATCGCATCCTAGACACTCCATTTCTTTTTTCTTGTTTCTCATTTTTTCTTAGCTCTTTTTTACAACTCTTTCTCTCTCTTTCTTCACTCTTGTTCTTTTGTTCTTCACTCATTTTCTTCTTTCTTTTTATTTAATCTTCCAAAATTTGCTTAGAAGTGAAGGGTACAAGATTAGTGATTTTGTTGTTCTTTTTGAAGCTATATTGGTTTAGGTAACCATCATGTATGACATGTCTATCAAATTTCCATGGCCTACCAAGCAATATATGGGTAGCTTGCATAGGAACAATGTCACTTAAAAGTTCATCTTGATACCTCTTTATAGAAAAGGATACTAATGCTTGTTTTGTTACCTTTACCTCTCCACCTTCATTCAACAATTAAAGCTTGTAAGGAATGGGATGATCTAGGATAAGCAAGGTTAACTTTTCAACCATGATTATGCTAGCAATATTTGCACAACTTCCCCCATCAATAATCACAATGCATACCTTTCCTATGACATGCATCTAGTATGGAAGATGTTATCTTTTTACTCTTCATCACCCTCCTTGAGTTAGGTAGAAAAGTTCTTCTCACAACTAGTGATTCTCCTTTAACCGTAACATCACAAGTGTCAATGCTCTCTTCACTAATTGACTTTGAGCTTTCCTCCTTTTCTTCTAGCTCACTAGCCAATTCAACTTCCCCTTTGGCTTTCAAAGTCTTCTCCCTTTCATTAGGGCATTTATAAGCATAATGTCTATGTCCCAAACATTTAAAGCATTTAATGTTTCTTTGCTTTTGGGGCACTTCCATCTTACCTTTGCCTTTTGCATCTTCACCTTTTGGCTTGAAGTAAGTCTAAGCCAAGTTCCCTTTAGTGGCTTGGAATTCTTTTGAATCATATCTTTTATCCTAATGAGACTTCCAAGAAGAGCTTGATTGATGTGTTCCCTTGGAGGAAAATTTTCTCTTGAATTGCTTTTCATGTCTTTCATGTCTTCTACCCAAAGTATCTCTTTTTCTTCTTCTTGCACTCCATTCGGTCTCATAGGGAGATATGGATAATTCTTCTTCTTCTTTTCTTTCAATTCTCCAATCCCCTTCAATGCTTCCATGTTGGTTATGATATCATCTTGATTTTCTTTCATGAGAATGTATTCTACATTCCCCCTTTGAGATTCTTTCATCAAAGCCATCCAGTTTCACATTTACTTTTTCATGTTGTTGTTGCATTACTTTTAGAGTGAACATAACTTCATTCAGTTGATATCCTTAACCTTCCATCTTTAAGCAAGAAACAAATTCTATAAAATAAATGTTAGGAGAATATGGACCTCCCCAATTCACGCCCTCTCAAGTGTTTTGATCACCCCACTCATGTCTTGTATACACAATTAGGTTTTTACCCTCAATTGTGCTCTTTCACTCTTGTCTTTTACCACTCTAGTTCTCTCTTTTGAGTTCTATGAGAACTAAGTGCCAAATCTTGGAGTTTACAAGATGTAGCAATCAAAATCATGCAACACTCAAATCACTAAAATGTAACATGAACCAGCAAGTATAAAGAAGCAAGGAATGAACAAGAAACACAAAAGGAATAGGACAACACAAGAGTAAAAAGAGTTTTGGCCAAAATAGAATTTTTTTCAAGGGTATGGTAGAAACTTTTTCCAAGGAAAAATAGGGGAAAAATCCAAGCAATTACACCATAATTTGATTTCTAAACTTGAATTATGATCATGCAATCCAATAAAAACATATTCAAGTTAAATCACAAAGGAAATTGACTCAAAACAACTCTTTAGATTGTTCAGGACTTAGCTTAGAAAGTTGCAAAAAAATTTTCTTTGTTGGACAACACTTGTTCCTTTTTTGTTAACTTTTTCTTTTGCTCTTTTCTTTGATTTTCTCTTGTTTTTCTTTGTTTTTTTTATTTCTTTTCTTTGTCAAACTTTTTATTTCTTTGTTTTTGCCTTTCTACTTTTGTTTCTTCACCACTCTTTTGTTTTTCTCAATCAAAGAACATGTTGTCTAGAATTTTTTATGTTTCAGCACTTTGCAAAAATTTTGAGTAGCCACAATTGGCATAAATCAATTTCCAATTATGTGTACTCAAAACGAATATGTCTAAGGTGCAAAACACAATAAAAAAACAAGTTAGGACAATAGCAAAAATTCTAGAGAATTTTATGCTAACAGCAAGTTTGGATGCAATTATGGGAGAAAATGGTTCCAAATCACACCAAATTTTGTATAATTTAGTCCCACACAAGTTGACACAAAAGAACAAAGCAAATGGACACTAAAACAAATCAACAAGTGCTTGAAATGCAACAAAGAACTTGTTATGGGTATTTTTGGGGCCATACAAATGGATAGGTAAAAGCCCAATGGATAAGCCCAACTAATAAGGCCCAGCTCATCCAGGATTAAGATTGCTGGAGCAAGTCATCAGGTGCCAAATGTGAACTCAGATCACTGGTCAACAAGGATTAAAGTAACCTTATGTGTAGCTTCAAGTTGTTGAGGACAAGGTCTAGCTCACAGCTTGAAGAATGCTTTCCCAGCCATCATCCAGAAGGTCACTGTGATTCAATCTGAGAAGGAGTCAACTTTTAGAATTGGAAATTAATTAATTGCCTATCTATTTCCAAATCAAATATTGTCTGTTATGGAAGTGTAATCAATTCATGATTCTTTTCCTTTTTTGATTTGCATTCAAATTGTAACACTCTAGCCACTATAAATAAGCGTTGAAATCATTGTTCAGGGGAGAGACAATCAATATATACTGTTACTCGGCCAAAATATAGAGAGATGAACAGTCATGGACATAGGTATTAATTTAGGCCAAACCATGTTAAAAACTTTTTGGTGTCTTCTTGTTCTTCTTCTCTCTCTTTCTTGTTATCTTGCATTCTTGATTTGCAGTTTGGGCTTTGGACTTTACTTGACTAGATTTGTACATTAACATTTTGGCACTAGAAGGAGGGCCTAAATTGCATTCTAGTTAATTTTCCAATTCTATTGCGATGGCAAGAGGAAAAATCACCAGGAGTTCAGATGCTGCAATTGACTAGCTTGAGGGTTGCATGGAACAACAGTGAGATATATTACTAGTTGGAGGCTCAGTTCTTCCAGTGGCAGGCACTTCCACCATCTCCACCATAGGTGCTATTGCTAGCGTGCCCTTATTGACCCTTTGCCAGCCTGCTGCTATTGTTGTTGGGACTGATGGAGTGCAAGCATTGCATCAGTGTTAGGAAGTACTTAAAAACACGATGAAAGAACTGGCAAATGCGGTTAGGGCACTGGCTCAAGCACAAGCCTAAGGCACGTAAAAGGGGGTTGAGGTCATTGCATCTAGAGAAGTACTCCAGCAGCCATGGGAAGAAGTGCCAGCTTCAGAGGAGAGGGCAATTAGAGAAATACCTCAACCCACTAATTCAGTTCGCTCTTCCAACTTAAGACCCAAATCGGAGGTCCGTCAAACTTATGAGGATGATATCACACCTTGCTCTATGGGCTCAAAGGTCTGGGTGAACCCAAATGGGGACAAGTGTATGGAGGTCAGCCGTGAGCATATTTAGGTCACAGCATGGCATGAGAATGATGATGGAGATAATCAGCAACATAGAGGTTTGTCTCGAGTTGGAGGCTCGAATAAGGCCAGCCAGGGACATATTCCAGATTGATACTCACTGAATCATAGGCATAGGAGAAGGCACAAAGCCCTAGATTGCTGCTCCCATGACCAGGGAAGTGCAAGGAGTCCACGATCTCCCAGCCGACAATCTGAGGCACAGGACCTAATGGTAGAAGAGCTGCTTCAGAGGGTACAATAGTTGAAAGAATGCCCTTTAGCTTAGGACCATCAAGATCATTATGAGGAGAGGACACCATTCACCAAGAAGATCAAGATAGAGCCTCTTCCTTAAAAGTTCAAGATTCTTGCTATCCCGTAATACAATGGGGATAGTGACCCATACGATCGCTTGGCACATTCAATGTATAGATGGAACTTCAAACAACCAATTCTCTGGTCAAGTGTTGTATCTTCCTAGCCACTCTTGGAGATATACCTTAAACATGACTTAGGAGTCTCCCAGCTCACAGTATTGATAGTTAGAAAGAGTGCCAAAGGAGATTCATCAACTAGTATAAGCAATGAGAAGGTAGCTTGCACCATCCTGCCACCTCACAATGGTTTTTCAGCAATGAACCACTGAAAGACTACATCACCAAGTTTAGACACAAGGTCAGTAATGTGGAGAATCCATTAGATGAGAGTACCCTAACAGCGATCTCAACAGGATTCTGCAAGGATGGAAAGTTGTATAAGAGCATATACAAGTATCCATTGAGAGATCTGGGTGAGTTTTATGAGCAAGTTTCCAAATAGATCAGGTGGGAGGAGACTTTTAGCCTTAATAAGTCCAATCAAAAGGACGAGGCAAGTAGCTCTAACAAGAATAAAAAGAGGAGCAATGGTGGGAACAACAAGAAGAGTCAGAAGGATGGTTCCAATAATTAGGTTGCAAAGAAGGCTAGGAATGAGCGACCTTAGCATTAAGGTCACCATGATAGCTTCACCATCCTATCAGACACTCAGGATAAGATATTTATAGCAGAAAAGAATAGGGAGGACATCGAGAAGCCCAATCCCATAAGGATCCTAATAGGTTTAGAAACAAAGACAAGTTTTATCCTATCAAAATAAAGTCAGGCATAATACTTCGGATTGCTGGGCACTCAAAGATATGATTGATGATCTAATCAAGAGAGGTTACTTGAGACACTATGTGGTACAACCTATGAGACAGTGACCTTAGCAGCCCTGTCAACCAACACAGTAGTAGCCTCAGCATGTTCTTGAGCAAGAGCAGGTACCTACAGTGAGAACCATATTCACGATCCATGGTAGGCCTCACATCATAGGTACCTCAAACAGGTCACACAAATGTTACATGCGAAAAGCAAATCACGTCCTGCTTATGAGTCACAGTGAATTTGAAAGACCCCCAAGAAAGTAAGGACAACCTTGGACAACATCACCTTTATGGATTAAGATGCACAAGGAGTACATTCTCCCTATAATGACGTGCTAGTCATCCAAGCTAGAATTGGCAATGTTGAGGTATGAAGAATAATGATCGATACTAGTAGCTTGATAAATGTCATGTACAAGGGATGCTTCAAATAGATAGGTTTGAGTGCAAGCCAATTGAAGCCTTCGCCAAAGCCTTTTTATGACTTCACAAGAGATGCAATAGTACCAGTGGGGCAGATCAGGCTTCCCATTACTCTCAGGGATTCAGATCACCAAGCCACTATCCTAGTAGACTTTTTGATTATCGATTGTCCCTCAACAAATAATGTGGTGTTGGGCAACCTGAAATGAATGACCTGGACATGGTTACATCAACCAGGATGCTTAACATTAGATTCCCGACCCCCGATGGAGTTGGATATGTGTGAGGTGAATAGCATATAGCCCAACGTTGCTACAAGGATGCAGTTAAGCTAGGGGTAAGGGAGAAGAAGGTTAATGTGGTTTCTGGTGGAGAATAACGAGCTATGAGCACATCAGGGGTTAGTCATGAACTTGACCCCCGTGAGGTGGATGCAAACAAAGCAACTGGTCCAGTGGAGGAGCTCAAAGATGTACAGATCAGCAAGGCAGATGCTGAAAGATGCCTCAAATTGGGAAAAAACTTATCTCCAGATGTGAAGACCTAGCTAGCTAAATTTCTTAAGGTGAGCCTGAATGTTTTCACCTAAAACCATGAGGATATGGTAGGGATTGACCCTAGGGTCATGTCATATATGCTCAACATTGACCTTCATCACAAGCTAGTTTGCTAGAAGAGGAGGCTAATGACTACTGAGTATTATGTCACTCTCAAGGAAGAAGTGGATAAACTTTTAGCCAATAAGTTTATCCGAGAAGCTCACTACTTGACCTGCGTGGCCAACCCTGTGCTCATAAAAAAGAATGGGAAATGGAGAACTTGCATTAATTTCACGGACCTTAACAAGGCGTGTCCAAAGGATAACTTCCCTTTACTGAGGATTGATCAGCTCCTAGATGTAACTGCTGGTCATCAGCTCAATTTCATGGATGCTTACTTGGGGTACAATCAAATCCCCATGAACCCACAAGATGAGGAGCATACCTCGTTCATCACTGACCATGGGCTATACTGCTATAAGGTGATGCCCTTTGGACTGGAGAATGTAGGGGCAACCTACTAGTTATTAGTTGATATGACGTTCAAGGATCAGATCGAGAAGACAATGGAGGTCTATGTGGGCAACATGCTAGTGAAGTCTAAAAGGTCACTAACTATGTGTGTGATATGGAAGAAATGTTCCAAATTCTGAGAAGATATCAAATGAAGCTAAATCCACTCAAGTGTGCATTTGGGGTGGCTTCAAGAAAGTTCCTTGGATTCATGGTTAATAATAGGGGAATTAAGGTGAACCTTGAAAAGATCAAGGCACTTATTGACATGAGATCCCTTACCAAAATCAAGGATGTACAGAGCCTTAATGGCTAAGTCATAGTACTCAGCAAATTTATCTCAAAGGTGATAGACAAGTGCATTCCCTTCTTTGATATACTAAAGAAAGCAAAACAATTTGAGTAGATTGAGCAATGCGAGGTCACTTTCCAATAGCTGAAGGAATATATGGGTCGAGCTCTTCTTTTGTCAAAACCAAAGGAATGTGAGAAGCTCATCATTTACCTAGGAGTATCTCAGCACGCTCTCAATGTAGCCTTGATATAAGAAGAAGGTGGAGCTCAATTTCTAGTTTATTATGTGAATAAGATGCTGCTCGATGCTAAGACAAAGTATTCACCAATAGAGAAGCTTGCCTACTGCCTTATGATCAAATTAAGGAAGCTGCAACCTTACTTTCAGGTGCATAGCATTGAGGTGCTCATGCAGTTCCAACTTAGGCAAATCTTGTAGAAGATAGATACCTTAGGTTGTCTACTTAAGTGGGTAGTCAAGCTAGCCCAGTTCAACATTGAGTACAAGGCAAAACCAACAATCAAGGGGCAGGCCTTGACAGGTTTTATTGTAAAGTTCATAGGGCCCCTAGAAGAGGAAGCAGAGGCCTCAGAGGGTCCATATTGGGAGTTATATATTGACAAGTCACTAAGCGAGCAGAAGGCTAGGGTAGGAGTGCTTTTGATTAGCCCAGAGGGACATAAAATCCTTCATGTACTGAGATTTAGTTTTCAAGCCATAAATAATGAAGTAAAATATGAAGCACTGTTGGTAGGGCTCCGCCTAGCAAGCTAAAAATTTGAAGATATTTAGTGATTCCCAGCTTGTAGTTTGTCATATATAGGGTGAATATTAGACGAGGGGGTCGAAGATGGCTATCTACCTTCAAAAAGTTTAGGAATTGCTTGGTTCTTTCCAAAAATATGAGGTCAATCAGATTCCATAGGCCCAGAACATGCATATGAATGCATTAGATTGCTTGGCCACAACCAGAGATATAGACTTTTTGGGGGCAATCCTAGTAGAGTTCTTTCCATCATCGAGCACAAAGCAAAAAGATATCGTGATGACAATTGTTATGGTGTAGGACTCATGGATGGGTCTAATCTTGGATTACCTGTAACATGGCAGGCTACCAAAAGATAAGTTAAAAGCACGTCATTTGTGAGTTCGAGTAGTCAGATATTGCATCTATGATGATATGCTATATAAAAGGGCATTTTCAGCTCCACTCTTAAGATGCATAGCCATGACTGTGACACCATCCTGAAGGAAATTCATGCTTGCCATTGTGGGAACCATGCTGGGGATTATCTCTAGCTCAAAAGGCACTCGGATAGGGATTCTATTGGCCTACAATAAAGCAAGATGCCATTGACCTCATTAGGAAGTGCAACAAGTGCCAGAGGTTTGCCAAGGTCCCATGAGCTCTGCCAGCCTTCCTGTAACAGATGGTCAATCCATGGCCCTTCATGATCTGAGGCATGGACCTAATTGGACCATTCTCGACAGGTCACGAGAAGTGCAAGCATGTAGTGGTTGCTGTGGATTATTTCACCAAGTGGGCAGAGGTGAAGGAACTAGCAAAGATCTCTCCTTGAAGATTGAAAAGTTCATGTAAACTAACATTACTTATAGGTTTGGAGTTCCTTAGTAGATCATAACTGACAACGGGACCCAATTTAACAACAAGCAATTTATCAAGTTCTACAATGATCTCAAGATTGTGAAGAGTTTCTCAACTGTAGACCATCCTAAAGTCAATGGACAAGTCGAGGTTGTTAATAAGATCATCAAACAGATATTGAAGATGAAGTTAAAGGCCAAGAAGGGAACATGGGTAGATAAGTTGTAGAAGGTGCTTTAGGCTTACAAAACCACAACTTGTAGCACCATAGGAGAAACTCCCTTCTTAATGGTGTACGGATTTGAGGCTATGACCCTAGCAAAACTTAAGGTAACTTCACAATGAAGAGCTACCTTCAATCTAGAGGATAACAATCAACTACTTGCTGCAATCCTTGACCTCATAAAAGAGATAAGAGAAATAGCTCACCTCAGGATTGTGACCTATTAGCAATGGGTCACGAGATACTACAGTAGAAAGGTTTAAGTTTAGAACTACAAAATTGGTGATCTCGTACTACACCTTATTCCTCTTGGAGTTTACAAAGCCAGTGACGGGACACTAGGTCTGAATTGGGAGGGCCCATACATCATTAAGGAAGACTTGGGAAGCGGAGCTTATCACTTAACAAATATGAATGGAGTTGAAGTTCCATGGGCTTGGAATGCTAAACATCTGTGCCCATATTTTAATAAATTTAAGCTCACACTTCTGATCTTGTAATGTTATTTAGTTAATAATAAAAGCACCCAAGGTTTTCCTCAAATTTTTATGTCTGTGTTTAGTAATTTTTGAATAAATTTTCAACAAAGTATTATACAAGAAGCAAGCTATTCTTAGGGTTAAAAGAGCCATGGTCTGCTAGCTGGGGCTTATTCAAGTTAACCTGAGAGTCTTTGTTTGTGGCTTACTGAGCATTCATCTTAGTTCTAACTCAAACAAAGTCATGGTTTACTAGTTGGGGCCCATTTATGTTAACTTGAGAGTCGTCGTTTATGGCTTATTAAGCATTCAACTTGACTAATGTTTATTAAGCCATGGTTTGCTAGCTGAGGTCTATTCATGTTAACCTATGTGTTATTGTTTGTGACCTACTACGCATTCAACTTGACTAATATTTATTAAGCCATGGTTTGCAAGCTGAGGCATGATAACAAAATATTTCACTGATTTAATTGCCTCTCACTAAGCATTTTAAGGTTCAAAATGACTTGCTTTTAGCTGTGTTATTGTATATTCATAGTGCGATGTCAATTGGATTCATTAGAAGAAATTCTATAGAATTTGGCCATTTTGGGCAGTTTCTGTATTCTGGTCATAACTTGAGCTACACTTGTCCAATTAATATGATTCTTATCTTATAGGAAAGTTAAGACATAGTTCTACAAACTTCATGAAGACCTCTAAGGATGAATCTCACAATTGTCTTTTTGAATTTGGAGTTAAAGTCAAGACTAGAATGCTGCCTTAGCTTGTCTCGAGCAGCCAAACCTCTGAGCATTCATTAGGCCATATCTGGAGATACACAAGTGCAAATAAGGTCAAGCTAAGCCCAAATGGAAGCTGAGACAATATGCTATAACTTTTATGGAGACTTCCAAATCTGGATCCATCAATTTAGGCATGCAAATGGAGCTGTAAATTAGGGATAGAATGTTAATGAATTGGGCCTCTGCAGAATTGGATTTTTAGGCCCCAATTGGCATACAACTTGAGCCCAATGAACCATCCTTTGTACCAGCTCACGCCTAACCAGCTAGAGAGTAATAAGTCTGAAGAAAACTAGAAGAAGTAGTCTACATTGAGACAAAACACACAAGAGGAGTGGCAACAAGCAACCAGACTACACCAACCATCATTGCCTACTCACCAACCATGCAGCTAGCTTCTCTTTTGCCTGGGCAAAGTCCTTTTAGTTTTAGGCTTTTTAGTTCAATGGAGAGTTCAATTTTTGGAAAGGAAGTTCTAGTAGCAATAATGTAGCACATTTTTCTTTTCCTTTCTCTATATTTCTTCTGCCTTCCATGGAAGGCTAAACTTTGTAATTAGTCAAAGGGTTAACAAACTTGAAGATTAATGTGGAGATCTTGTTCCTTCATTTTGCATTCAAATTACTGGTCATTTCTCTCCTTTCCTCTTATTTTT
>JANHAO010029413.1:0-10384 GCA_026873985.1 Saraca asoca
CCTTTCTCTTCTACAATAGATCATGAAGCCACAATCTTACTAAAATCTAAACATCATGAAGCCATTCCATTCAGATTTCACAATTCAAATAGAGAAGAAGGAGAATAAATGGCTAACAATTGAATGTAAGAAATAAATACCAGGATCTCAACATTAATCTTTCAAGTTGCAGCCCCCTTAGACTAATTACAGCTTAGCCTTCCATGGAGGCACAAAAAACACAAAGAAAAAGAGAAGAAAATGTGCTAACCTATCCTACCAGAAAACTACACTAAAAACCCTCTAAAACTCAACTTACAAAACTGAACTAAGAGCTTAAACTAAGAGGAGTTCTGCCCAGGTAAAAGAGAAGCTATCTGCATAAGTGAGTAGGCATGATTATGGCTGGTCTAGTTTCTGCCACTACCATTGTGTGTGGGGCTCAATGCAAATGGCTTTCTCCACTTTTCCTACTCTCTTTTGTGTCTCCAACTGGCTAAGTGCAAGTTGGATCAAGAGATGGTGCAATGGGCTTAAGATCCATGCCAATTGGGGCTTTGAAAGTCTAATTCTGTAGAGCCCATTTTCGCAGCATTTCTTCCCCTAACTTGAAGCTCATTTTGTATGCCCATATTGACATTTTTAGCTTATAACGCCTTCTTAGGAACTGTGGATTTATGTGTTAGCTTCCATTTGGGATTTGTTTCACTTCATTTGGACCTCTATAGCTCAAGTTATGGCTTTCTGAATGCTCGGAGGTTGGGCTGCCAGGGACAGGGCTGAGACAGTATTCTGATTCTAAATTTAGCTCCAATTTTGGATAAACAATTGTGTGATTCAGCTTTTGCAGTCTTCATAAAAGTTGTAAATCTATCTCTTATATTTCCTTCAAGATAAGAATCACATCAATTGGATAAGTGTAACTCGAGATACATCCAGATTACAGAAACTGCTCAAAAAGGCTAATTATACAGAATTTTGTAAAATGAATCCAATTAACATCACACTATAAATACATCTTAACACAGCTGGAAACAAGCAATTTTGGACCTTAAAATGCTAAGTATAAGAACAAATAAATATATGAAATATTGTGTTATCAGTATGCACGAAAAGGTCTCGATACAAAGAAAGGGTTAGATTTCAAATTGTTCAAGCCTATGGAATGTTTGCGTTAGTGGCTAATACTCAAATCGAAATGCAGCTTTACTTGAGTTGACATATTATGAGTATGAAATGAATGGATTGATGTTTATTCCATGGAACTTGTTTTGTGATAACTTTGTTAAACGCTCATGGTTATGTCCCGAGATTCAGCTTCTTTATCAAATATGCACTTACATGTATATAAAAGGATCTTGATAGTAAAGGATGGTCGGATCTCAAATTGTTCAGGCATATGGAATGTTCGGGGGCATATTTTCATACTGGCTAATACTCAAATTGAAATGTAACTTTATCTGAGTTGCAAGATTCTAAGTATAATATGAATGGTGGACCAATCCAAGATTCAGTTCTAGTCTTGAATTGGATGGTATATATTTTATATAGGCCCAGGTTAACTATATAGTGTTTATACTGGAAAATTTGAGATAATGCTTATTATCATGACCATAAAAATATATTTATTTTTTTTAAACCAAGTGGGAGATTACAAGAGTTTAATGGTTTCAAATATTAATTTTATTGGTTTTAAAAGATATTTAATTCATTTAATAAAGAAATTCAAGATATATTGTTCTATTCACTTAATGTAGAATTAGAAATGAATGACTTTAATATTCTAAATGAAATTTGTTTTAAATGGCCATTAATAATGGGTTTGGTGTTTGAATGTGGGTAAAAGTTCATGAATGGGATGTAAATTAGTGTGGCAAATGGTACTCTGACATTGAAGGCTAAGGGTTTTAGATTCTCCTATAAATAGATCCATTGGTCCTATAAATGAGACATGTAAAGATACTACTTGGCTAAAAGTAATAAGTTAACCACTTATAAAAAAATTTCATATTCATATTATTCTCTTGATATATTTTGACTTGTATTGAAGATGAGACACTTCACATATATGGAGAAGACTCATAACCTGTAGAGAATGTTAGTGACCTATGAGATGGTTGTGGTCTTTAGAGAAAGTTTGAGACTTATGGTGAATGTTTGCAACTTAGGAAGAAATGTGTGCCTTATAAGGATTTAAAAAAAATTCAATGGCAACAGTAACATTTTATGATTACTTATATTATATTATTCAAAAATCTATTATTTCTTACATATCAAACATGAGGAAGAGAGAATTAGTTGATAACATATTTATTGTTGTCTAAATTTTTTAAAATTAGGCATGCAAGAACAATAATTTAGCTACTTGTAATCCATCAGTTTAATGGATTGAAATCAATTTTTTTTTCAAAAAAAAAAGCATGTAATAATATAAGCTTAGATATAAGTTCAAGCAATTTCAATTGACCACCAACACACAAAGTAATGAACTAACCATTTTAGTTGCTTGATGTCAACAATGGTTATATTTCCAAGACAATTTAATCAAAATTTGTATAGATGCATATGTCATATACATGTAAACAAGTATGCATTTCTGATATTCTCGAGTGGCCTCAAGGGTTAGCTCAACAGTTGAGCGGGTGAACTTGACATGTGTGGTGGCACATATGTTGTAGGTTTAATTTTTTAGACTGTGAAAGCCACCTTCTGTAGCCAACTGGCAAGAAATTTTCTTTTAAGTCTCTAGAGCCGAGGATGAATGGTGTGACTTCGATTGGGTTAATTGAGATGCACGCAAACTAGTCTAGACACCACTAAACCGCCAAAATAATAGCTCAAACGGTTGGATGTTGCGCAGCTACTAAAGACAAGTTCTAAAGATCATCCAATACAAGACAAGCAAGAGAAAAATGAAAGGGACATATCAGAGTTTAAGGAGGTAACAAAGGTCACTAAGATTCTCTATAAGGAATCGGACAAGAAGATATAATTGGCACAAGAAGTTTAGATGGCCTTTTTAAAGACAAAGCAGCAACTTTGTATATCTCGTTCTACCTCATACCTTACTAGGCAGTATGTCCTCTTTGTGATATAAATATCTCCAAACTTTGCTTATTGCGGAAACTAATATATAATAAATGAAAACTACTAAAAAAAATAAGCTAGAAAAGTACAGTAACAATAGAAAATGATATAGTAGGAGGAAAAAGTAGTGACGTCTAAGATATTCCTTAAGATTCCCAAAATTTCGAAGATTAATTAGTAGATAAATTTACTAGAACCTTCATGAGCCACTTCCTTTTATCTCTATATTACTTTGAATCTAAAAGTAGTTTTTGGTGGAAACAAAATTATTTAACTGTCTTATCTTGCATGACAGAATATGGTAAGTTCACAGTTCGATTGATTGTATATATGTCCAAATCAAATTCAAATCCTTAAGCATCAAAATTGTAATAAAGTAGAAAAAAATAAAAAAGTATGACAACGTGCTACGAAACAAGGGATAGACATGTAAGTGGTTTGTCTTTACACCCATTGAAATTTTCATAGTTGATGATTATTATAGAATAAAAAATAGATGTAAAGTATTTGATAGGTTTTCATTCTCTTTAAATTGGGAGAAGAACTCCAAGTTTACTTTTAAGGCCATTTATCTGATAGTTTTCTCTTATGTGATAGCTAAATCTCTGAGAGTTGAAATAGGTCAGATGAGTTTACCATTTGCTCTAGCAGCAAAGCCTTACATTATTAGGGGCAATAATAAATCATCACATGGCAGAAAATTCGCTGCTGTAAGAGCTGAGGTAACATTGGCTCCCAAACAGAGATGGGAGAGAAGTTTTCCTCAGTTGTCAAAACAAGGAGTTCCTCTTGCTGATTTGCATGTACAAGAAGTTGTTGAGAGGCAGTCTCAGATTCCTAATTTCACCATTGCAACAAATCCTTGCTCAAAGCCACAGTTCCATCCCAGTTTTCTCAAGGAAGCCTATGAGAAGTGTAGAAAGATCTGTAAAGAATATGCTAAAACCTTCTATTTAGGTACATATCAATCTTTGACTCTATTGTTTTTCCCACACTTCACAGTTTAAGATAATAACATTGAATTTATTACAAGACAGCCATCCTAGTAAGTACCTCAAATAACCATGAAGGACAATGATATGTAAGAAAATTGACTTTTAAATTTTTATTTTGGGGACTCTAATGTGTCAATTGTAAGGCTTCCTATGTTATCTGACTTTATCTTAATTCTTGCATAATGGAAACTAAACAGGAACTTTGCTGATGACAGAAGAGAAACAGAAAGCTATATGGGCAATTTATGGTAAGAGAGCACACAGCAAGTTAGAGATTTAGTTGCAGATAAATTTAAGGACCGACATTTAGTCACCGTCAATATGTCCAGTTGTACACAGTAAAAGTGTAAAGACATTTGAAGAGTTTTCCAAATGATCATATTGGACCCCTGATCAGAAGCTTTCTAATGATATCACCATTTCCTAATTGCAAACTCATCAGTTAAAAAATGTCTAAGGGGGAAGATTCAGCTGTTCCCAAGACTAAAATCAGTAATCAATCAAAGCTTTTGCATTGATGGTATTGTGCCAAAAGAAAAAGGGAAAAAAAAAGCCAATAATTTACTAAAATCCATCTCTGTAGTTTGGTGCAGAAGGACAGATGAGCTAGTGGATGGTCCAAATGCTGTGCATATGAGCTCCACGGTTCTTGATAGGTGGGAAGAAAGACTCCAAGACATTTTCAATGGACGCCCCTATGATATACTGGATGCTGCACTAATGGATACTGTCTCCAAGTTTCCCTTGGACATTAAGGTCATTAACAGAAAACAATTGCTCTTAAAATAAATTTCTGTTTTACGCCTTTCTTTCTCTGAAAATCATCAGCAATAGGAATAACTAATTTTTGCCTAATAGACATCCTTTCTTCACCGCAGCCCTTCAAGGATATGATAGAAGGTATGAGAATGGATACTAGGAAAACCCGATACAACGATTTCAAAGAGCTCTACCTTTACTGCTACTATGTGGCTGGAACTGTGGGCCTAATGACTGTTCCAATAATGGGAATTGCACCAGAATCTCTGATCCCTGCTCAGAGTGTATACAATTCAGCACTGTACTTGGGTATTGGAAATCAACTGACAAACATACTTAGAGATGTGGGGGAGGAGTGAGTGTTTATTTGATTCGCATCACATCCTTCTCTTGCACCAACTCTATAGTCTCCTGAATTCTTATCTTCTTTATTTACAGTGCATCAAGAGGTAGAGTTTACATTCCCCAAGATGAACTTGCCCAGTTTGGATTATGTGACAAGGATATTTTCTCAAGAAAGATCACTGATGGGTGGAGAGAGTTTATAAAACAGCAGATTACAAGGGCAAGATTCTACTTCAACTTGGCAGAGGAGGGAGCTTCTCAACTTGAAAAGGACAGCCGTTGGCCGGTATGTACTTGTAAGAATTTGGAGAACCCACACGGAAAATAATGTTACTTTTATGCATGAAGCCTCTTCCCATGGAGACATACTAGATTCCGCCAAATGATATGACTAATAAATATTACAGAACAGCAAAACCAGCAGTGTTATTTCTTATTAAGAGAAAAAACTGGGCTACAAACTTACCCAATAGTGGGGAAACTGGAAAAACTCCTACAGTCATACTATAGGAGCATCCCACTTGAGAAACAACTATTACATCTTAAAACTCGGCGTTTAAAAAACTGTAATCTTAGATTCCTATATTTTATGGGAGGAATGAGATTACAACAATTATAATCATATACCAGTTTATGTCAATGTTGTATTTGTATAATCAAACTTTATAATCGAAGAATTAATTCAAGAGTTCCTAAATTACATGATAAGATTATAGTATACCAAACACTCCCTTAAATGGAAAGATTGAAGACAGCTTGACATTTTACAGTACTATAACCCTTGCATCATTTAAAACAACAGTGGCACAAAATCACAGACTCAATTTCTAGATATTACAGCATATACTTGGCATGCAAAAATATGCTGATATTTTTGTGAATGATTTGCATACAGGTTTGGTCCTCATTAATATTGTATCGTAAAATATTGGATACAATTGAAGAAAATGATTATGACAACTTGACAAAACGAGCTTACGTTCCACGAGCCAGGAAAATTGTCATGTTGCCTCTAGCATACACCAAAGCCCTCTCTAGTACAGAACTTCACCCTTCACTGGCAAGGTTTTTGTAGCGACCAAAGGAGATGGATCATTTTAGTTAGAGAGTATAGATTGGTTGGTTCCTTTCAATGTACAGAATTATAGACTATTGGCCTCTTCCGATCGTAGTTCATCAGTTGTACAATTTTTTTCATATGTATTCTGTATTGGCTAAAATTAATTGATTTATAGCTTTGCTAAAGGCATTTATTGCCCATCCACACAAAAAACGAAAGAAAAAGAAAGAAAAAAAAGCCACAAATTGCCAATTGTACACTTTTTTTTTCCTCTTATGCACAATGGGTGGAATCAAGTTTTTGAAATTTCTTAGCAAAGATTAAGATAGAAAGATGCTCAAGTTCAGGTGAACTTAAAATAATGTTAATATTTTGGTTAGAGCTCGATTTCATAAAAAAAAAATTATGAAATTAAGAACTCAGACTTAGTTGTCTAACAAAAACTAATAAACATTGTGAACTTTAATAAATTTAAGATAAATTCAAGTTCAGACTCTATCAAGACTCAATTAACACCAATAAAAGTATATTTTAAGAAATTAAAATACTTAATATGATTATGAAAAATAAATTAAAATTTTAATTAAATATTATATTATATATAATAAAAATATAAAATCATAATAATAACTGCTTTCAAGCTAAACAAGATTTTTCCAGAGGCTTATGTATATATGACATACTTAGCTCCCCAATGATTCAAGAACCTAGCCAAATTCCTCTCATATTTTCATATATACTCAAGTTAGCTGGAACTCATTGGGTATTGCATTTGGAATTGAAGCCCTATGTCTCTGATTTCCCTAGAATCAAACGGTTTATTATTTGGAGTTTCGTAACTTAAGTTATTAACAAAATATGTAAAGTAGTGCATATAACTAACTGATTTTCATGTTGTTTGGTAAACCCAACTTCCATTAGAACGATTTGTCTTGGAATTTCAAACTCAAATATAATACATACACTCTATACATCTTCCAACTTAGGGTGTTAAAAGTTGATACTCATTCCATGTTATTGATTTTTTCTGCTGGTTTTCAAATGCAAACGAAAACCCTAGGCCCCACCAACATATGGTGAGGTCTTCTTGAAGACCTACATGAGGCATATGCCAGAAGGGGTTGAGGAGTTTGTTGACAAGAGGTTGAAGAAGACATTTGTAAGTCTCATCCTATTTTTTTTAAGAATTGTCTTAACACTGGCACCTATTGAAATAATTTGTTTCAATGGTAAGATGATGGAGGAGTGAACCAATTTGCCCTTTGCACGGGTGAAGGTGAAGATGAGGCTGGACAGCTAGATGAAGCCACCATCTGGATAAAAATGACCCGGGGGAGGTCATGGAATGGCTGAGTGTCACATTTCAAATTTCATGAACATGATTGACACAAATCATTAGGTAGTGACCCACAGACCTAAAAGCATTCTCTTTTCATAAAACCCTTTTCATTTTAAAAATAATGTTGAAAATATGATTGCACTATTTAATTTAAAATCCATAATATGAAAACATTTTCATAAAACATTTCCTTAATTTTAGATAAATATAATCCTTTTTGTAAATCATGAATTATAATATTATTAGATCTTCTGTCTTATTGAACAGACACAATCACTAAAAAGTAACTGAGGGGAACTATGTGCCTAATAACATGCATATATAAGATGAGGAGTCTCCTTTAATTAAGATATCCTCAAGAGTTTCAATATCTTGAAATTGTTAATGGAATGGGAGAGTACAACCTGAGTACTCAATGAGCAAAAAACTCCTATCTCAACTTTGGAATGAAAACCATTTTGGTGATACATTCATATATAACATGTATCATGGAAAAGAACATATATAGTATATACATATAATCATTCACATGCATCTTTAATCCCTTTTATCTTAATAATCTTGTTTGATCTTCCTCTATATGTTTATACATAACTTTAAACTTTCATCTCTTGATTGATCATGCCCTATTTCATTCATTTACAATAAAACTATCTTACACAGTCTAAGACTCAACCAATCTAAGCAAAGGCTATCTTAAGGTAACGAGAAGTGGGATATTTGGTCAACCAAACATAATAATGAGAAAGGTGGCAACTATCATGATTAGTGATGGGATCTGTAGATCAACCATGTCTTGTACTAAAAAAGGCTATCCCAATAGCTAATATGCATGCATTTGGGATCAAATTGATTAACCAATCCTATACGATACAATAATCAACATGTCATTTACACAATGACACTATGCAATCAAGTGGTCATGAGTGATGGCTTGTATGTCCCTAACAACATATTGTGTGGTTGTATGCCTCAAATGGCATACCATGTAATGTGTGCCCTCCTACACCACACTTGAATCATGAGTCACTCTCCACGATGATGAAAAATTGTGATATTCATCTCCTAGTGCATATAGGTCTTCCTCTTTTTGCTTTGTATTAGTCCACATACACACTCAAGTCCCTAACATACTTTTCTATTTCATAGATTTCCCTAAGGAAATCATAACTTCTACCTTAGTGACTTATTTACTCTATTCATTCTAATGTTTCCATTAGAAATCATCTTTCCTATCGTAATCTTAAATGTATATTAGAATTTTGTGAAAAGTGTGGAGAAATCAACTTATAATTAGTTTTATGAAGAAATAATGGTGATGTCTTAAAATGTTGTTATGTATATCAAATGATATGAAGTAATAAAAATTATTGAAATTTTTAAAGGTGAAAGATTACAAAATATATGAAATTTATGAAAATTATATTTTCAAAGAAAACCTCATAAAAATATTAAAAGTATAAATATGATGCAATTTGACGTAAAATTATAAAAAAATATCATTCATAATAATCTTGGAGTTCATGTGAATTGAAATCATGGAAACTTGGAAACTTAAATGTGTGAAAACATGAATCATGAAAACATACATAGTTGGATTTCTAGGAATATTCGACTAGCATATGATCCTGTTTCCATATTAAACTATAGGCTAAATTTACCCATACAAACATTCAATAAATTCAATTATAACATATAGTTTGAACAACACAAATATATCCTAATTTCTAATATGTTCAATATCCCTATTTGTTCTCCTTTGGTCATTCATACTTTCTATGTTTCATGCAAAATATTTGTATTTAGATCATGTCCTAGTTCTATTCATAATCATAACATGTTGACGGTGGATTTCAGTTCTACCAAAATCTAGCCAACAAGAAGGATTCTTTCAAGACTCAAGTTGTCTTCTGGTTGCTACAAATAAAGAATGAAGAGGACTGAAAGGAAGAATAGCAAACACAGAAGATTTTTAACATGGTTCAGCCAAAATTGGGCAACATCAGTCCTTATGTCCATGGTAGTTTTTATTAATCTGAAGAGAATTTTACAGGGTTTTGGTACACGAATTTAGCATACTTTATAGTAATCTCACTCCTCTTATTTATAAAGGCTGAGGAGGTTACAATTGTAATTACACAATTTATATTTCTGTTACATCAAAATAAATGTACAAGATAGCCTAAACTATTGCAAAATGATTTCTGTAGACTGTTAGTTGATTTCTGTGACTTACTTTCTACAGGTGGGCCCTACACGTTACTTCTTGCAGACTGGCCCCACGAGCTAAGTCTAAGAGGGCACTTACTTCAGGTTTTACCTTGATGAGCTCTTTTGCTGAGTGAGAGGATGTTGCATCTGCGAGCTGGGACTCTAGGTCGATGCTAGCCTTCAGTCAGTGAGGACACCGATGTCGGCTGTCAACACTGATCAAATTAGAAATTTATACAACCGGGTTACCTAACTACTTGTAGCATATGGAAACACTGAGTCGAACCTAAAGATTATTTGTTAGATGATATCAATCAATTACTGGAAAATAAAGGGGGTTGGTAGAAAATAAAGTTAACAGAAACTACACTAACATGCAACTACAAAACAGAAACTAAAACTACAAATAACAAAGCAACCAGCCAAAGGAATCAACTTGAGATCAATACTTCCTAGATCACTAAATATTCATTCAATTGTTGTTAATCATAACAAAGATCCATGAAATGATTAATAAGTTTTATGCAAAACTCAGCCACAAGCAATCCATCAAGATCTCAATACATTACTTAGTTTTCCTATCCTTTTCTAAGGTGATTATCAAGATCT
>JANHAO010029414.1:0-10389 GCA_026873985.1 Saraca asoca
GTTCAACACAAACATCATATCAATGGGCTTTCTTTTTTTAACAGAAACATCACTTTACCATTAACATAGTTTTACCAAATTATTTAATTTAATATAGCAGTAAATAGCTTACGCCGACTTTATGCTTTTAAAGTTCTTTTAACTTTGTAACCCTTCCTGAATGCACTCAAAATGGAGCAATTAATCCATTAACATAGTGATTGAACATACTGATCACTTAAGAGGGAAGAGTTAAACGAATGCATCAAATGAATCTATCAATTTTGTCCAGCCAGGACACTTAATTAACACAATGTTTTCCAAATTATTAAACTAAAACTCTTTAACTGATGAAGTTGATCGGTAAAGTGAGAAGAAGTCTAGAGGTGACTTGCAAACACAACAAAGTCAATTATGTATGACAGAAGTGGTTTCAAGCATGTTTCGATGATCAAGTTAGTATTTCAGTAAAGTTTTAATAATATAGTGAAGATGATATGAAAAGAGGGATACCTGCTGGTATATACAGATGTCGAACGTGCTAATTAACATATTTTTGAACGAATGAGGCGTTACCACATGTCTTGATAACATCAATGAGAATCTTATTAAACAGTTATTGATATCACATTATTCATACAAACTTAAGTTATGCCTTTTGTCATACATTGATTGGACGGTTGACTCGCTAGGTTCTTACTTGATAAATTCGTCCTTTGCATAGACTGATTGACCAGCGTAAACTACTTACCAAAGTCACTTCAATTGGTCCTAGCAGGTTAGCTTAGGTTGATCATCTGGAAACTATAGACTATTTTAGGTTGTGTTACTTGCCCCTTTTCTTCTCAACGGGAGGCACAACTAGCATACCCAAAGACCTTTTGCTTTCTTGGCAACCCTGGACTTTCCTAATGACCTTTGGCTTTCTTGAGCTAGTCGTCATTCAGATTGCTAGTAATAATGATTTATCATCTCGAATAACCTCAAGACTTGTAACAGTCACGTCTACGATATGGATTGTCATCTAGACTATCCATCTTGCTTGACCCCTAACCATTAGATCTACCTTGACCTTTTATAAAAGCGCTTCCAGCCTTCTGGAAGGCCTTTTTGTTGACCCTGACCATTGCTACTGCTACTGTCGAATACATTGTCATCCTCAACTTCTTTCTCTAGTGTTGCTCTTCTAGATTCTAGTGTGGCCTCCGTCGTTCCTCATAGGTAACTTTCATCTCTACTTCTGTGGTGTTTAGCTTTTACGTCCTTTTCTTTCTTTTTCACATAATGCACCGGTTATGATAGCTTTTTATTGGTGGCTACACTTTGAGTTTGTCTATCTTCTCTTAGGCTACATTGAAGAGATTGGTGCCTACCACTTTCTGTTTTTGTCTTTAACTCTTTATTACAACCTCTTCTCTTCATTTGACCATTCTTATTTGAATGTCTTTCCCTACTTTTGCTATTGGTCATTCTGATCATATTTACTTTCTTTGAAGGTGATCTTCATCATTATGCTCCTCCCCTTCATGTTTAGTAGATCGGGTGACCCTAGTAAGCTATCATCAGACTTTGACTCCTCATCCAACCTCGGGAATATACACTTGAAAGTATCATATACCGTTTTGCTCTCTTTTTTCATATAATAATGGTTGATTGATCATGCAAAAAGCATGGGAACAAACAAGTTTATTTGATTGACGCCACATTGAATAGCCTAAGGGGCATTCATCCTGATGTCAAATGCATAGTTGCTTTTACCAAATGGCAAGACCTTGACGTAATCCAAAAAAAGTCCATATCCATAACAAGTCTATTGACGAGATCACTTTTGAACCCACTCGAGAGGATGAATGGGCCTGCAACTATAATAACTTATCTTTCTTGATGTTTTATGGGGATATAGCTGATCGTCTTCATGTCTGCCCCCTTTTTTTTCATTCCAAAAGAGCATCCTACAAGCTATAAATGTCTGCCTCTCATAGTTGACTTGGAATGCCTAGGTTTTCCTCCTATGCTCTGAAGTTTTGAGTTTACGACTTTGGCTCACCCTACTGTAAAATCTTTCCTCTTTTTTTTTTACATACTCTCAGCAAATAGTCGGAGGTTGGGCACACTTCTTTTAGCGCCTTGATCGAATTTTTATGGAAAATATACTTACTAGTGTTTGAACCTAGAAACATTCTTTCTTCAAGGTCCAAATGGTAGATGGGTTTCACCCCTTTTTCCTTCAAGATGGTGAGACATTTCATCTATCAAAATGACCAAGCCCACTAAGTTGCCTCAATGATGCCTTTTCAAAGATCTCTTGGTTGAAAACCAAGATCTTGTTGTTCCACTCTTGGCACTTAGGCCATTTGACGCATAATCCATACTTCGTATGTGTTTTTTTGTACTTTAACTTTGCTTTTTGGCCTTTGTCTCACTAATATCTATTTTTTTGTAGTTTCCAGATTATTGGTTAAACAATGACGCTATAGAAATACATTACGTGAAGATGGACTTCAAGCACATGGTTGAGATTTGTGCTTGGTCCCTAGCCGAAAAGAAACCCATAGTGCCCTCATCCACTTAACTTGAACTGACGTCATCCACGGATATTACTAGCAAATCCCTGTCCATTGATTGACTTGAGGTTACTTTTGGATGGAGTAAGACATTGTCAATGAGGAAGTGAAAGGCTTGCTTTGAAAAGTTAAGCAAAGACAAAAAAGGTAGCTTTTTTAAGGCCTTTACTTTTTCTGCCAAGAAAATCAAGGTGGGAGTTTGGGAGGAGCTAGAATTGATCAAGGCCCTTGAGGGGGGAGACTTGTCATTCAATACTATAGATAGTCTATGGTATAAGAATGCCAACTATGGTGCCTCTCTATGTAACCATTTGCTTTTTCCCATTGATAATGATTACACCAAAGAGTTCCTACTAAACCATGGGCCTCTACACCTTTTAAAGTCTTCTGCAGCCCAACTTGTTCATTTATCTGAGGCCATTCTAGCAACGATACCCTCTTTTGCCAGAAGTGAGAGGGAATTGGCCAGAATGGATCCAAGTTAATGGAAGAGCCAAAAAACAATCTTGAGGCTAAGTTGAAAGAGGTGGCCGATCAAAACAATAACATCTCTGACTTGACTAATTGTGTTGTTGAGCTTGTAAAAGAGCAGACACCTTGCTTAAACGGAATAAAAGCTTGGCAAAGAAGCTAGACATCAAATGGGAAACCCAAGAGGATAATGAAGTGGCCTTCGTAACAAAACTCCAAGGCATCATAAAGGAGGCTGAAGAGCTAACCTTTCCCATGCTTCACTTCAGGTTTGGAGAGGCCATCCACTAGATTTAGCATTTTAACCTTGGCGTGACACTCGACTTGATGAAGATCGATCGAGATAAGACTTTGGGCAAGATTTTATAGGACATGCCTAAGGAGTAGACTGACCATAGTGCTTTTGATGGCTTGCACTTGGTTTTCTTTACTGCAACCCTAATACAACCATAATTTTTTTTATGAAATAAGCTGAACGCCCACATTAATGAACTTATTTTTCTTGCATGCTATTTCTTTAAATTTTTTCTACATACTACTTGTTTGCTTCTTTAAATTATCGCCTGTATGACACTTGTATGTGTGCCCTCACCCTAAAGTTCTTTTTCCTGCCTTATTGAATGACTACAAAATCCTGGTATTAATAGATTTCCCATTTGAAAGAGCCTCTAACGGGCTACTGATCACTTTATTGTTGCTTTTCCATACTTTTAAAGGGCTTGTATTATCCACCTTTTATAGATTCTTTGGTTGTCACATCTTTGACTTTTGATTTTTATGCCCACGCTAAAACTAGGGGAGCCATTTAGTCTTTTCTCGACATTGATATGCCAACTGTCCTGCTTAGAAAATCTCCTTTCCATGGCATTTGAGGTTGCTCAGGGATTTTTTCCTTTTCAAGGAGTCTCGTAATTGCCCTATGGATTCGCTTTCTTAAAGCGTCTTGGAACTTGGAAGGACTGCCATCTTTGTCGTTCTTTAAAATTCTTCGTGGCCATTAGATTATTTAACAATCATCTATTAAAGCTGTTGATAGTGAAATTTAGTCAATAGATATCAGTTCAGAATCACCCCAAGCTGCAAGTTAAAGAAGTAAACTAAAGGAGGAGGAAGAAGAAGAAGCAAGAAGGAAAAGCAACAAACACTAGAAGCTTTTACGTGGTTCGGCTAAAGCCAATTGGCCCCTATATCCACGAAGATTTTTGTTAGCTTTAATGTGATGGTTTTTCATTCAACTCAATCGGAAATACAAAGTCTAATGGTAATCTGGCAGATTCTTTGCATACGATATTTTTTTCACTACTCTTTATACAGAGGTCTCCTCCCCTATTTATAAGAGAGGGGGGCTACAAGTGTAATCATTCTATAATCAAAATGATTTTTTTTGTCGTATAAGATAATAAATACTTAGCGTCTAATAATAATTACTGGGCAAATTATTGTTGGACTGTTGAGAGCTGATGTGTCAGTTTCAGGGGCTGACTTGTCGGCTGAGGACAGGCGCCCTTAACTGATGACTAGGCTTCTGCATTGGTGCCTAGCTCGCTATCCCAACAACCTCGATTTATACTAGGTGATTTGCTATTTAGTGAAGTTGACCTCACTATTGACCCATTCAAAATGGAACTGGCGAAAGATGGTATATACGTTATGCTCTGTTTAGCGAGCTGATCCCAAGTATGGGTCCCATTCAGCGATCTTAGCTCGTGGGTAGCAAGCTCGTATCCCACTTAGTGATCTTGGTTGTTATGTGTCCTGAGCCTCCCTTTTGGTTAGGCTTTGTTTCTTATTGGGCTTTAACCAGTCTATTCTAAGTGGATCAAAAAATGCTTATAACATCAAGCCCCCCAACTCTCAGTTCACTTTATGGACTGGGAGTTGTATTCCGCTGGCAGAGTCCTTACTTGCAGTTTTGTCATCCTAGAAGTGCCACAATTACGACTTGGTAGGTTGTAGTTTACATTGTTAGTTCCCACGAACTATGATCTAGCAACCATTGAATGATACGGGTGTTCATTGAGCCAATTCGAGGCAAATCGATCATATTATTTTCTTCTAGTTAGCAATGGAACTAGCATCAGTGTGCCTTTTGTCAATCATAAGTCTGGGCATCGGGATGCTTGAGCATTTCTTAGCCGTGAGCTCATTTTTAGCTGTACAAGAATATCTTGATCCACATAAGAATTTGGTGTCATCGGCACTTCTAAGACGTGGATCCGATATTTCTCGCATAAGAGTTTAGTGCTCGAAGCACTTCTTGCACTTGACTCATGCAAGAGTTTGGTGCGTGGCTAGCACTTCTTGGATGCAGGATCTCTGGATGGTCCCTTGAACCTAACTAAGTGTACTTGGATCATTAGGTGAGGATGCCTTTGTGGCATGCCTGCGTAAGAGTTTGGTGCTTGAGGCACTTCTTGGATATGACTCACGCAAGAGTTTGGTGCATAGCTAGCACTTCTTAGACACGAGATCTCTGGATGGTCCCTTGAACATAATTGGGCATACCTCGATCGTTAGGTGAGGATGCCTTTGTGGCATGCTCGCGCAAGAGTTTAGTGCTCGAGGAACTTCTTGGACGTGGCTCACATAAGAGTTTGGTGTATAGCTAGCATTTCCTAGAAGTGAGATCTCTGGAGCTGGGGATCATGATTTGCTGTTTGCGATATGGGGCCTCGTAAGTCATCAGGCACACTTTTGCTTCCCCTCGTAGGTACTTTTCAACTTCTCGTGACTAGGCTATAATGATTACTCCTACCTTAGATGCGCGTGCACGCTGTTATTATCAACTCTTTGCTAGCACTTGCTGAATCATCAGATCATGGGTAGTTAAGGGGCTTTCCAATTTGATAGTGATGTAGTGTATTTTATAAGTGGAAAGGGGGCTTCTCCTTCCCCTTATTTGTCATTTGAAACTTAAAGAAAATCAGAGCTCTTTCTGTGAACTTCCTCTGTCATCCACTGTAACCATATTCCGTCTTTTGCAATCCTCAGCGTTGTTTCATTTTCTCGGCTGTGACCCAGGCTTTGCTCATCAGAAAAGCATCTCTAAGCGTGATCTTAGATCTTTCATTTCGGTTAGTCATGGTAAGCCTTCCTTTACTTTGCCGTTTCTAAGCTTCTTTGCTTTGCAATCTATGGAGCTTGTTTATTATTGTTTGAGGAATGAAAATGCTAGTTGAGGTTAATTATTTGTGCATCTTCTTTTCTTTTTCTATTTTGGTTTAGTTCACACGATTGGTCCCGTTAATAGGCTCCAGGTCTTCTATTTATCGTTTCAAGTCTAGCATTTATCATATGGGCTTCATGATTCGATTGTTGAATCCTGCTCATCAGTAGGAGTCTAGGTTGTAGATGGGTTACTCGAGGTGTTCATGGATTACCGTATAGGAAGCTATTAGCCTTTATTTTTGGTAAGGTCTAGTTATAGTGACCTGACTAGTCTTTTTTCTTTTGTGTAGATGTATGCAGGTCATGGACGCCACCATCCTCTTAGTAGGAATGAAGATGAGCCTAGAATGTGGGGTTAATGCAATGCCCCAATGGAATGACCTCAAGGAGCAGGGAGGTCGCTAGGGATTTTATTGCCCATTCAAGTCCCGTCAAGGTCCAAGAGGTCACTGTGGATCCAAGACCATTGGATCATCATGTATTCAATACGCACGCTTCCTCTATCCATTTTTGTGAGCTATAAAAAGTGGTCCAGACATATCGGATCCTTAGGCGGTGCCATCTCATGACTTTGTCTCCAGATGATCATACGGCCTATCTGCCCCCAGGATTCATTACTATTAGTTTCTCGCACCTTATGGCAGGTCTTAGGTTTCCAATCCATCCCTTTATTATTGATTTTCTGAACAGAGTGAGGCTTAGTTTAGCCCAACTACCCCAAACTCCTTCACCCAGCTTATTTCGCTGGCATTGATTTATTCGGGCAATAGCCTTTATTGTCAGTTGAGGTTTTGTGTTATTTGTTTAGCCTTAGGTGCACAAGCACATCGAACGGGCTTTATTATTTCACAGCTCGGCCGATGGTGCACAAAAAGATTTTATTGCAAGGGGATGCTAAAGGGAAATCTAATGCAGGACATTATAAGACTTGGTGGTTCTATATCTCGTGTCCCTCCCTGGTGATTTTAAAAACTTTAGATTCGTCATTACTCTTGCTAAGCGAGCTTAGAGTCACAAACTTAGCCTTATCTACATTCATCCCCAATCATAACTTGTCCTATTTCGTAAACAAGACCAGCCAGAAACCAATTTTACGGGCAAAAGAAGTCGGAGTCTTGGATCGGTTCACCTCCATTGAGGACCTTGAAAATGATATTTGTTTCAACAACATCTTCTTTAGTTCCACAAGCTTGCTCCAGCCAAAAATATTGAAGTTATAAGGGAGATAGGTATATGTCCTGCTGTATCGGTCCATCCAGCTAACTTATCAGATTACAATAGAATGTTGGAACTCATTCTGAGGTCGTCGCCCTTTGAAGACGAGGAGATTACTCCAAACCTCGATGTGGCCATAACCCCCACTACTGAAGACAAGCCTTTGGCTTTGGGGGCCAAACCTTCGCAAGAGCCAAATTCTACTTCTCAACTAATGTGGTAATTGAGGCTACTTTTCAGCCTAAGGTGGCGGTTGAAACTGAGGGTATTACTCCTTCCAAGCCCTCTTCCAAAAAATGAAGGGTGGAAAAAGGGAAGGAAAAGGTTGCCCCTAAGAAATGGGCTACGATAAAGGCTATTGTAGAGCCGCCAATTGAGCAAGACTCTGAGATAAGGGAATACATCGAGATGTTCATTGATAATATCTATATAATCTTAGGGTCCTGTAACAAGATCGAAGTGTTGGAGGTCGAGGAGTTTGCCCTTGAGAGAATGTTGAGCTATACGACTCATCATCACCTGGTGGTAAGTGAAGTATTTCCACTTCAATTCTTCCACTTATTCCGTAATTTAACTTAGCTGATTTTTTCAGGGTTTGCTTGCGGTGATGAAAATAGAGGAAAGCCTCTATGCTTGAAACAAGGAAAGGGAGGACATATAAAACAAGCTAGCCATCACTTCTGCTAAGGTGCTGAATCTGAAGGAGAAAGTCAAGAATGCTGAGGCTACCTTATCATGTGCGAAAGTGGATTATGAGGCTGCTGTAGTGAATCTTGGCTTGACCACCAATGACATGGCCAAGGCAAAGATTGACCTAGATGAAGCCATTGAATGTGCTTATTGGGTGAGACAGAAGGCCAAAGTTACAAACCAATGCACCGGTTCAGTAGAGTAGTGGGCTAGGGACACGAAGTAACAAGTCAAGGCAGTGAAGTAGTGAGCCAAAGCTATTGTGAAGGAGCTGGAGGTAGCTAAGTGGGAGGTTATTTTCATGAAGGAGGAAGCTGCCAAGATTAGAGTGGAGTCCACTTCATTAATAAAGTAAGTGGAGATGAAGACTTGTTCAGCTTTCTTCTATACTCTCTAGGAGCAACATCCAGAGTTGGATTTCTCTTTTTTTTGTCCATAAGTTGTTAAAGCAGTCAAATGTTACAAGAAAAGGGCTACTCGGACTAGTTCTTCTAGGAATGAAATGGACTCTGCTGTTGAGACTTCCCTTGCTGGCGGTACTACTTGAGAGGAAGGTGATCCCCAGGTCACTGAAGCTACTGGTGCTCTACTGAAGGATGCCTTTGCCACTTCTCCTTTTGACCCCCACCCTCAGGAAGGTCCCACTCCTGATACTCCAGCTCTTTAAGCTATGAGCTCTAGACTTTTATTTTCTTTTGGTTTTTATGATATAGCATTTGAACTTTGTATGAACTTATTAAGAATTGAATGGATTTTGCTTGCTTTTTTTTTCATTTTTTGTTCTTGATCATGTGAGATGATAAGGGGGAGTATGTTGAATCACCCAGTGCACACCTCATAATGAACAATTTTTCACACAGGACTTCATTGAAAAATTTTCTATTTTATTTTATACAAGAATGCAAAGAATTACATGAATGCTCGCACTTATAATTTTTACAAGTAATGGGGGTTTTATTGATAATATCGACGGAGATGTTCAGTGTTCCAGGCTCGAGGGAATTTTGTTCCCTCCATATCCACCAAGTGATATGCCCCGCTACCAATAACCCTTTTAATAATGTATGGGCCTTCCCAGTTAGGCCCCAGGGTCCCTTTGCTAGCCTTTCGCACTCTCGGGAGGACAAGATGCAGAACGAGATCGCCAGGCTTAAAACTACAAGTTCGCACCCTCCAGTTATAATACCTCGTGACATGTTGTTAGTAGGTTGTGATTCTGAAGTGGGCTTTCTCTCTTATTTCTTTTGCAAGATCCAGACTCGTGGCGAGCAATTGATTATTGTTTTCAAAATTGAAAGTAACTCTTCACTGAGAAGCTACTTCGAGTTCCACAGGGATCATCGCTTCATACCTGTATACCATTGAGAAGAGAGTTTCTCCTGTAGTGTTGCACACTGTGATTCTGTGAGCCCATAACACCTTCAAGAGCTCGTCCACCCATGCCCCCATCTTAGCCTTTAACTTCACCTTCAAGATACATTTAATTATCTTGTTGATAGCTTCAACCTGCCCATTGGCTTGCGGATAATCTACGGTCGAGAAGCTTTTTATTATTTTCAAGTCATTACAGAATTGGAAAAACTACTCGTTGTCAAATTGGGTCCTGTTGTCAATTATGATCTACTGAGGGACTCTAAATCTACAGATGATGTTGTTCCATCTCAATCTTTCAATCTTTGAGGATGAGATCTTAGCGAGCTCCTTTGCCTCTACCCACTTGGTGAAATAATCTACAGCCACTATCATGTGTTTGCAATTACCACGGGTCGTTGGGAGCGATCCAATTAAGTCTATCCCCTAGATCACAAAGGGCCATAGACTGATCATCTGTTGCAAGTAGGCTGGCGGAGCTCGTAGAATTTTTGTGAACATTTTGTTAGTCGTATGTAGGTGCCCTAGAGTCAATTTGATTGGAGCTCTATTACATCTATGACTAAGTGATCTGTGGATTTGGATATTGAAGGGTGAATATTCATCTTAGATTGCATAGTGTGATCATATTTATGATTTATGCATGAATAAGATGAAGCCCATGGTGAGAAGTTAATTCATTCAATCAATCCTACAAGAGGTTATGAGATTGTAAAGGTGATTGTTAATGATATAAACTTCTGCACCAAAATGACATTAGTCGAGATCTGATACTTGGGCACTATCACGATCTGTTGAGACTAGACGATGTGGTATTTTTCATTTGATAGCAGTTGTCCTCACAGGCTGAGGTGCAAGTGAGTTGCATCAGAATACACACGTAGACACGACTCAGTTAGTTTGGAAAAACGTAACTGACAATCGTGATCTT
>JANHAO010029415.1:0-10378 GCA_026873985.1 Saraca asoca
AGGAGGCTACAATAGTAATTACACATGCAGTAAATCTATTACATCAGTATTTATTGTACAAGATAGAAGATGTAGACTAGATTTCGACTTTCGACTGCTGCAGGCCGTCTTCTTTAGGTGGGGCCCTATTTGTCCGTTGGGGCAAGACATGATTTAACCCTTTTATCTGGCAAGCCCTTAGTCATAGGCTATACTTCGTCAGGGTCGACGAAGTCGCTTTGTGATGCGACAAAATGACCCTGGGTGCTGCTTGAGCTAATCCTCTCACTGGTCTCAGACTTTTCACGAGTGCTCTTATCCCTAGCTAATTTTTGCATATAACATAAGCCCCCCAACTCGTACCTTACTTTGCAGGCTGGGAGTTGAGACTCTTCAATTTTTGAATCATCAACCTTTTCCCGAGACTGTCATTCCATCTACACTAGGCCATGTCTCCATGACACGTGTCTAGTGGCTATTGTTGGGTCAACTTAGCCTTTTTCGAGGCCATTAATGACGATGGTTAGGGGAATGGTTCCAAATCCTTTGGTGGAGACATCCCCAAGTCTATATAAGGAAGTCACAACCCCTTCTGCTTCTTCATTCAAGCTATGGAGTTTCCTAATAGACCCCTACCATTTTCGGCATTCTATCCTTCATCGGAGGCGTGTATGGTCTGTTGCATATGTAACTTGGAAGACTTATCTTCCCCAATAACAAGGAAGGATCTCGTGTGGATCCCAAAGTGTGTCCTTTTGGCCTCGCCGTGAGGCAACTGTTCGGCTAGTTAAGCTCTCGGGGCTTCCTGATTAGCTTCTTTCAGGAGGAGTAGGTAGTCGAAGACGAAGGGATACAACACTGCTGCTGATTATGCACTGGAAGAAGAAAGTTACGATGTGTGGTCCCTAATAAATTGAGGCACGGATCCCCAAGGCCAGCCCTTCTTCTTAATCATAGGTTTTCCCTTTATATTTGGCTTAGTCTATTATTCAGAGCTTTCCGATGTAATCTCTCCTCGTCGAGGCCTTTTAATGAATAAAACTTTTTTTTTGCAATTTCTGCTTCTTATTTTTGTTCCTCTCGTGCTTATTGTTTGGTCAATCTAATTGATTTGCACATATCTGAGAAATTATGCGAGAGGCGTGTATACTTGGTTACAAGTGAACTACGAATTAGAGCGATTCTGCATGATAGCTGCGAAGTTGATAATGAGCGATCTCATGCTCGGGCCACTTTCATGGCTAAATTGATAAGTGCACATGAGAGCTATAACTTAATTGAGTTTGCATAGGAGCTCTGAGATTCAACGTTTTGTTGCCTTAGGCGAATAATTGATTCGTCAATTCCTTACGCTTCAGCGATCACAGAGTCACGCTAGCGTTGAGTGTTTTAAGAGTGCCTCTGCACCTTAGTGAGCACGCAGCCAAGCTGGTGAGCCGAGTATTTTTTTAGTGCCTCCAATCCTCAATGGGAACGCAACCACGCTGACAAAGCGAGTATTTTTTAGTGCCTCTGTACCTCAGTGAGCATGCAGCCACATAGCCATGCTGGTGAAGTGAGTGTTTTTTAGTGCCTCTGCACCTTAGTGGGCATGCAGCCACGCTAGCAAAGCAAGTGTTTTTTAGTGCCTCCGCACCTTAGCAGGCACGCAGCCATGCTGGCGAAGTGAGTGTTTTTTAGTGCCTTCACACCTCAGTGAGCACGCAGCCATGCTGGTGAAACGTTTGTCAATTCTTCTCCAGAATGAGCTCTGGGGGCCTTAACTAGACCAAAGGTCACAGGTGACATAAAATTTCCTAGTGAAGTTTGGGGAAAATTGGTCGTATGAGAGCTACGGATACTATAAATACTGAAATGCAAGAAAGAAGAAAGTAACTAATACCATGCCAATTAGTAAATAGCTTTTAACAAAATAATCATATTTACATTCACCCCAAAATCTTAGAATACAATGTCAGTGAATAACTCGGAGTGAGCCCCTCGGCTCTTGGTCAGTGCTAGGCTGGGGAGGCTGTCCTGTAGGTTACACTACATATCCCCTCAAGCGACCTTTTTGAATTAGATCTTCAATTGCATCTCTGAGGGCCAGACAATTTGACATCCCATGCCCGGCCTCATTGTGATAAGCACAAAACTCATCCTTGGTCCTCTGCTTAAATGGAGTCTTTAAGGGTCTAGGCCTTCCAAAATTTTCCCTATGCCTTTCCGCCAAGTAAATTCTATCTTGGGGATCCGTGAGCACGCTATACTGCTTGAAACGGCTTGAGTACTGAGGTCGCTCATCCTTGGGCCTTCTGGATTTCTTTGCTACCTATTCGGGGGGTGATCCCCTTGGTCCACATTGCTCCTCTTCTTATCGTGAGAGGAGTTAACCTTTTCATCCTTCTTGTTAGACTTTTTCGAGCCAAAGGTCTCATCGCATTTTATTTGCTTGGTAGCCCGTTCATAGAACTCAATGAGGTCCTTGACCGGGGACTTATACAACATGGTTTCTTTAGATGGATTCTCCACCGAATTAGGTTCGAGCCTGAATCTGGCAATATAGTCTTTAAGTGACTCATGCTTGCGTTGAAAAACCATAGTAAGGTGGCAGGGGCACCAATTGTCTCTTTAGTGCTCGATACTGGCTGATGAACTTCTGTTGACAATCTTCCCAACTGCTAATTGAGCAAGCCGGGAGGCTTCTGAACCAAGTTCGAGGCACACCCCCTAATGTGCCTGGAAACACCCAACACTTAACTAAGGGGTCAGTTGTTTGCAAGTCCATCTGAACATTGAACGCGTCCAAATGATCATATGGGTCGGAATCCCCATTATACTACGAGATCGCAGGGACCCTGAGCTTGAGCGGTAGAGGTTGAGCTTCAATCTCCTTAGAGGATGGCGATCGTTCCTCGCAGTGAGTTCGATCACCTGGGGTTCAGAGGCGTTCTTCCAACTGGGCCATCTTCTGAAATAACTCCCCAATTAACGGGTCTCGCACCTCAAAGTGCTGGCTGGATGATCGTTGAGTTCTTTGCCCTTTATTGTCACGAGGGTCGCGACTAGGGGTTTGCTCTCGTGAGCGGTAAGCTGGGAAATTACCTTGATTTGAGTCATTCGGACGCTGAGTCTATCGTTGCTGGAGAACATTCTCAAGCGTTGAGGCTTCAGCCTATCTCTGCACACCTTGTACTAACAACGTGACTACCTTAATCAGTTCTCCCATCATATGCTCAAGTTTCTCCTGACACTGGAGCTAGATTTGCAATTCATCAACACCGTTAATGATGATAACTGACTGTACCGAATTGGTTGGAGGAACACCAGTAGTTGCTCTAATGACAAGAGTAGCCGACGAGTCCGTTGTAGTAACATGGCCATCCAGAGGATGAGGTTGCACGTTTGAGGCTCTGGTAACTCTTCCCTTGGCCATTACGACAGAGATGAACTAGAATAGGTGGGATCTCTATAGATGAGCCAAAATATTGATGTCAGATTTTGGTAATGACCCAAATTCCAGCCAACGGGAGATTTTTTGGGATCCCTGACCTGTAATCGGTTTGAGTACAGTATAATTGGAAAATAATCAAAGGAGAATGAGGGAAGAGAAAGGAAGGGAGCATAAGATTTAATGTGATTCGGCTAAATCCAGATATCACCGGACCTTACGTCCACGGTAACATGTTACTGTTGTATTGTTTCTACAGTGACAATGCTCTATCTCTATTTTTGTAGAGTTTTTAGTATGGTCAAATGAGCTCTATCTCTTTTTACAGAGGGGCTCTTTCCCCATATTTATAGAGGAGAGGAGGCTACAATAATAATTACACATGTAGTAAATCTATAACATCAGTATTTATTGTACAAGATAGAAGATGTAGACTAGATTTCTATTTTCGGCTGTTGCAAGTCATCTTCTGCAGGTGGGGCCCCATTTGTCCATCGAGGCAAGATATGATTTAACCCTTCTGTCTGGTGAGCCCTTGGTCGTAGGCTATACTTCGTCAGGTCACTTGCCCGACCCTGGGAATAGCAAGTTTGAACCCGCGCCTTCGAGCACGAGTCATGGTCGATGAAGTCACTTCGTGACGCAACGAAATGACCCTGGGCACTGCTTGAGCTGATCCTCTCGCTGGTCTCAGTCTTCTCGCGAGCGCTCTTGGCCCTAACTAATTTTTGCATATAACATTAATTAATATGTCAAATTTATTCAACTTCATTCAAGAATATTGAGAACAGTATTTATTGCATTTGCAATCAGATTTCCTAATTTTTATCTAACGTCATTAAAAGTTTATTATTTTTCTTAGGTTGAAATAACATACATGGATATGTAATAAAATGACATAGTTTAAAATAGCGCAATATATAAATAAAAATTAAAATATATATAATAATTTCATATGTAATAATATTGAAAATTTCTTTTTGAAATTTCATCGACTCAATCGATTTAATTCCTAAAATGTCTTTTACCTCAAGAATATTAAAAAGGACTAAACTTTTTAATCTATTTTTAGCTTATTTCATTATAAGATGTTATGGTTATGTTTGGCATGTCAAATAAACTAGCTTATAACTTATTTGACTAACTTATAAGCTTGTTTGATTAACATAGAAGTGTTTGGTAAATAAACTTATTTTATTAGCTTATAGCGTTTTTTTCATATGCTACTTGAAATAACGTTTGAGCTTATAACTTATAGCTTACTATTTTTTTCAATTTTACCCTTAATACTTCAGCATTCCATCATAAAGTCTGCATCCTATATTTTTCACCAAAAAAATCGAAAATATAGTACACTGAGATTCCGCCTAATTTGACGAAAAATATTTTTTAGGAATAATTTTATTTATTTATAATTATAATTATAAAATATTAAAATAATTAAAAATATTTTATTTATTTAATATTAGATATGAAAAATATAATAAAAATTAACATCTTTTATTTTAAAGATATTTTTTTAAAAAAATATTTTTTTAATATCATAACATCATATATTATTTTTTATTACAATATATATAACTGATGTAAAATATTTTATTTAATATAAATAAATAAATTTTTTTATAAAAAATATCTTCTGAAAAAATTAATCAACCTTAACTTTTCTCTTATCCAAATATAAGCCTGAAGTTGAAAAGTATTTAAAAAGAAATAAGAACCTGCCATTTATGGCATTATCAAAGTGCAAAAATGAAACTTATTTGTGAGAATATGTTATGATACTTCAATATTTTAATAAAATTCTTTCTTTACTCTCTTTTAATTTAGGAAAAATCCTCACCCTCACTTTTACAATACAATCTCTCTAAAATTATTATACTATTTTTACTATTTTTTGAGTTATTTTTAATATAATACTATTTATTTTAATTATTATATTATTTACACTATGTATTTTAATTTTTAATAAAATATTTTATTTTTAAATAAAAAAATAATAAGAGTTTAAAATTAACTAAAAATCTATTATCATAATTATTTAAAAATATATTTTTGTTTTCAAAATCAAAATAGAATTTATATAAAAAAATCATATAAACATATTTTTTATATCATTTTACATTTACCAACTAACTTAACAACTAATTTTATCAAACACTTCTAATTTAATAAACTAACTTAATAGTTTTCAGCTTTTAGCTAAAATTTAACTTTTCAGCTTTTAACTAACTTATCAATTCTTTTTGCCAAACATATCCTATATGTGTAAATATAAATGACAATTTATGATATACTAAAAAGATCTATTTATAATAATAAACTAAATCATAAGATGAATATGTAAATTAATATGAAAATATCTAAATATACTTAATGCATCAACAACTTAAAACAATAAAGAATAATAAAATATATATTTATAAAAATAATACATATGAACAAAAAAAAGAATACAGAGGAAATCAGATTTGAAAAAGATATATATACAACCATGGGATTAGCTGGAACTGTTTCAGGGGTGTGTGTGTCTGTAGATTAGCTGGAACTGTTTCAGGGGTGTGTGTGTGTGTGTATATATATATATATATATATATATCTCCTTGCCTTTTACAAGTTTTAAAAAACGAAAGTCATAACCGCACGTAAATCAGAAGCTTTGTAAAAAAAAAGAACAAAAAAGAAAGAGTGATCGTGGCGTTAAAAGCAAATCAAATTTAAAAAAAAAAAAGGTGTTGAAGTGACATAGTGCCACAGTCAACAAAGGAAACGAAGAAGCCACACGGCACAAGGTAAAGGCAAACGGCAAAAAGACAAAAAAAAAAAAGGAAGTAAGGATAAAGGGTGTCATTGGAAGAGCTTATCTATAACTTATGTTTGATCTTATCTTATAATATAAGTACTTTAGATAAAAAATTTAAGTGTTTATTTAAATTTATGAAAATAACTTATGACCCTTCAATAAGTCCATTTGAACTTATTTCAATAAGCTTTATGGAGAAGCTTATAAAAAAGAGCTTATTAAAACTTATAAACATAAGTGTTTAATTAAGCTATTTTCCCAAACGGGTCCAAAGTCTAAATTAAATCAAAGAGAGGGTATTCAACCTCTGTATCGCTTATGAAAAATAAAATAATGAGAAGTGTATTTCCATATTTTAGGTTTGAATTTTTTTATTTTCTTTTGTCAGATCTACCCCTTTTTTCATCAGTTTAGATTTTTTTTTAGTAATCATCCTTTTTTTTTTTCTTACATATCCTTCTTAAATAACATGCTGTCTCTATTTTTTCTAAAATATAATCATGTAGATAAAAAAATTGAAAGTAAAAATAATAACAATGAAAAAATTGTTATGTGCATGTATAAATGTAAGGAAAGATGGTATATCAGTAGATTTAAATTATGAGATTTGAATATCAGAGTTCTTTGTTGTTGATAACCTTTTTTGTGCTTGGAGAGAAAATAAGCTTTTTCTTTTTGTGCCTCCCCTCTTGTTCTCTAAAAAGCCTCCTATTTATTCAAAAAAAAAAAAGTTTGTACTTTTACAATTTGATTTTTATTTGATTTTTCTTAATTGTAATTTGTAACTTGTTTCCTCTTGTTTATAGATTATTCATCAATTATCAATGGATTTTAAGTTACTTTTTCATTTTGAGAATGGTTAAGTTACACAAGGAATCTCATTTTAAAAATTTGCTTGACTTAAGAATAAAGTAAATGATAGTGGAGGCTCATAAAAATGTAGACTGATCAATCTTAGTTGAGAATTTTTTTTTTGTCTTATGTATTTTCCTTGTACACTAAAATATTTTTTTGATATTTTTACAGTCAACTTAAAAAAAGAAGAAAGACTACTTTATGAGTGATTTTTTTTTATAAATTTTAATTTTAATAAAATAAAAAATAAAAAATAATTAATTTTTATCTTAAAAGTTTAATGTCAATTACTAACAAAACATGTTAAATCTAGACATAATTAGATGTCTACGATTATATTCAAATCAATTGTAACAAATAAATATTTGTTGACATTTCAATAGTCCAGAAATTTTGGAAGGCCTATGAGAAAAGAGCCACCTTAGGATTTTATGTGAATCAAGATTTAAAATGCTTCAAGACAATGAAACTTAAAATAAATGTTAAATTATTTTGCTGCTTTATAACTTTGCTCAATTTTTAATTAGATTTATAATTTTAAAGTTTTGAATTTGATTCTTATATTTATTTTTCATTTCTAATTGGATATTTACTCTTATTTTTTTTCTTAGATTTTATTAATAATTAAGCTGCATAGATAATGATTTATTAATAGTTTATAAAGTGAAAGATAAAAGACTTATCATTTTTCTCAAAAAATGAAATAATTTTATAAAATATTCTAATTTTATCTAAGCTATTTGTCATTTAAATACAAATAGAAATTGTAATAGATGCTCTACATCACTAATCTTAAACCACATAAAAAAATGTTGTCCAAACATGCCAATTGCTAACAAAATCTAACAAAAAATGACAAGAAATATCTAATTAAAGATGAAAAATAAATATAAGAATTCAAATCAAATCAAAACTTTTAAACTATTAGGACCTATAAAGAAATTGAATGAAATTATAAGGAGCAAAAAAATAATTTAACCTAAGATAAACTTATTTACTTATTGATTTATTGAAGCAAAATTCCTAGTTAAATCTTTACCCTTTGATTATATAACATTAAGAGTTTTAAAGTCCAAAATCATCAAGTGATTATTATTATTCATCTAATTTATAATTTTTTCTTGAAATAATTTTTAAAACACTTCTAAAATATAAATTAATAATAAAAATATATCATATTTTATAATAAAATTTATTATAACATATTTATTTATATGTATATATCAAAATATTTCATGATAATTCAACTTATTTATAAATGAGGTAAATACAACATGGATATTGTTTTTTTGGCTTGTGAGCTTCATTTATTGAGTTAAAATTTGAATTAAATTGTAAGTTATTCATAAGTTAGCTCAAATTACCAATCTAAAGACCATTAAAATTTATGAAATTCCTAATATCATTAAAAATTAAATTCACCTATCAACAAGGAATCGTCATTAATTTTGTTAACATGAAATAACTTTGCAAAGCTTTCTCCTATGGAAAATAATTTGATTTCTCATGAGACTTAATAAAATTATGCGAATATTTTTTTTTAATATCAAAATCTACTTAGACTTCCATTGACACCAAAAAAAAAAAAATATTATGCTTAAATCTAAATTTGAATTTTTCATCAATAAAATCATAAAAAAAGATGATTATAAATTCAAATAAAACAATATAAGAGATTTTAAATTTTTTGTCATCAAATATATGATTTGATTTAGTTTAAATAGCTAAAGCAATATTACATTTATAGTAAATTTGATTTTTATCATCAATCATATTTTTGTCGTTTGAATTTAATTAGAGTGTATATTTATTTATAAAATATTTAGAATATATCATATTGTTAGATATTAGATTTAAATTGTATCATTTTTTTCTCATCATTTCTTGATGCAAAAAAATTAAGTTTGAATTAAGTATTGCATTTTTTATGTTTTAAGGATGTAATACCTTAAAAAAAATATTATTGATGGACCAAAGTGAAAATCTTTAATTTCTCACCATAGCATAATTTTCCTTTTTCTAGAAGGACCTATTTGAAGATGATGGAAAGTCAATGAGGTCAAACCACAATTTGCTCCATTTTTTTTATGTATAAAATTTTCCCCAGGCCGGCTTCTCCTTCCTTGCACATACATCCTTCTTCCTCGTTTTTCCCGAAGCTTCTTCTAGTAGCCTTCTTCGTGCTTTTTCATATGATTGCCATTCTGGCCATCGTCCTCTTCTCTTCCTTGGCACTTTCCTCTCCCTTTTCGAGTGCTATTTCAACTTGGCCGAACGCTTCCTTGCATCTTCTTCCTCCCTTTGTCGGTGAGCTCTACACTTCAGTCGTCGTCGCTATCTGGTTGCTCTGGTCACTGTTAGCTCTTCTTTCTCTCTTCTTCGGTGACACTTTTTCTTGGTTTAGCTCACGACAACATTTCTCCCTTGTTTTGGGCTTGATTCGGCCAGCTCCTCCATTAACTCACTGGCGACAATCCAGCTCTAACCGAGCTCTCCACTTGCACTTTGGAGGGTAGTGAGTATTTCTAAAATAAAATATTTATTTTATAGGAAGTTTACATTAAGTTTTTAAGAAATCCCTACCTGAAACCCTAACCCTTAAAGTTAGTATGCTAAAATGCTATTGTTCATTAGCTCTAGAGATATTTCCAAGGAAGAATCAAGCACACCAATGGTAAATTTTTGGAGCTTTAGCTAAAAAAACCAAGTTAAGTGATTCAATTATTCAAGTTAGCTAGCTTAACTTTCTAAGGAGTGTCTAAGGTGAATAAATGATCCTTCTCACTTAATAATCCCATTTGTAAATATGAAATAATTTTATTATATGGAATATTATGAATCCTTTTAAATAATAGAATGTTCCTATATATTAAAGTGGTTTTGAAAATATATTTATATGTTGTATGCGCACATGAAATGGTTTGTTATGATCAAATGATACATTTTCATTTGCTTTATGTCATTGGAATTAGCAATCCTATTTTTCTATATGATGAATAGATATGAAAATGCATCAGCAAATTTATGTATGTTTTGATAGATATTGCTTACCTCAAATAGGATTTTCATGTTACATGATATTTTTAGATTATTGGTTTGAGATACTAGATCCATCAAGAAATTTATTGGTAACCCTCAAGTGTACTTTGAACAAAATATTCTATAGGTGAGATGGATGGATTGGAGTGATGTTATAAAGTTATGTTTATATTGTATGGTTACCTAAGGGAATTTTCCATTGGGATTCCAGTTGATTGTTTTGTTATAAGCATTATTATATTTTAGAAAGCTTATTTGAATATTTTCTTATG
>JANHAO010029416.1:0-10388 GCA_026873985.1 Saraca asoca
CCCAAAAGCCTTACCACACTTTCTATTGGACTAGGACTCTCAGTTGGGCTAGGACTAGGACTTTCAGTTGGACTGGGCCTAGGTCATTTGTCACTAAAACCCTAGAGTTATAAAGATGACATAAAAGGGGATTAGTGAGGCATCATTAATGGTGCAGCCACATTTAACCTGAAAAATGTTTTCAGAAAGAGAATTAAGAGCAGCCGAATTGAGAGAAAAGAAAAAGGTTTTCTTCGAAATACATTAAGAGATCCTAAAAATAGAGAGTGACGTTTCCTAGAAGAGACGTAGTGTGTGGGCAGTTCCATCCAATCGGAGTTTTGTTTTGCTCACGTGTGGATACCATAGAGACACGGACCTGTTGTTTCATGTTTGTGATTCTGCATCAATCGCAACCTTCTGTTCGTGTCTTGGATCAGTCCTCAATCTTGCATCAAACCACAGCATCATAGGAGAGAAGGATTCAACAATATGTGTTACTATTTTTGGATCAAAATCGCAACACCAAGAGGAGTCGTGACTTGTGTTGTTGCATTCTGCAATAAACGCAATGCAAAAAGGTAATTTTCTGGACCAATTGGTTTATATTCTACACATGGATCCATGGCTAGGTTTCAAAACTTTAAAATTTCTGCTGTGCTTGCTGCCATGAAACCCAACACTGACGGCCTTTCTTCTTGCCATTTCAATCTAAAGAAAATCAACTAGAGAAATGGAGAGGCAACTAGAGAACAGAAGGGTGCCATTGGGCATGCCAAAATGTTGACAGTGGATTTCGATTAGACCCAAATCCAGCCAACGAAGGGGGTTCTTTAGGGACCCTAGCCATTCTCTGGCTGTTGAGGTGGTTAGAAGGTGTTGAATGGTAGGAGGAAGGAGAAGAAGAAAGAAGTACACAGGAGTATAACGTGGTTTGGCCAAATCTGGACGGCACCGACCCTACGTCCATGGAGATGTATTATTATATCAAAGGAGTTTTTACAGAGCTTTGGCTATGGTTTTCGGCAGGGTTTCTGCTAGTATCTTGCCTCTCCTCCCTTTACAATGGCTCTAGCCCCCCATTTATAGAAGCATGGAGGGGTACAAATGGAACTAAATAAATAGTATATCTGTTACATCAAATATTAAATGTACAAGACTACATAGAGTACTATAGACTGGCTTTTGTAGGTTACTTTTTGTGTGCAGGGCCCGATGGTCGTATTCTGTAAAATGGCGATGCAAGTTGTCTGCTGGCTATATACTTGACTTTGGTGAGCTTTTGGCTAGGTGAGGCTGCATCCTAACGAGCTCAAGCTTATATGTTGGGGCTGCAACTGGTTCATGACCTCAAGTTTATTCAGCCAGTGAGCTCGTGTCTTCAGCGAGCTAAAGTCTTTTCATAGCGATCTGGTGAACTTGTCCCTTTGTCAGACTCGGCTCCTTCTGGGCTTTTGCTAGCCCACTCCATAGTGCCGATTTCTACTGATAACACAACTATTCTCAATTAGATACTTTGGAAGAAAACAAGGCTGACATGCCAATGGCTATAAAGCATGAACAATAGAAGATATGGTCTTGAGTAAATGAAATGACTGGCTGACCAAAAAGACTTTGACTACACTATAATCCATAAATGAAGCCTTTGCTAATAAACTACAATTCTTAACCCACGAAGTGAGCTGAGAGTTGGGGGCTAATGTTGTGGGTATTTTTTGATTTTGCATAAAAATGGGCTGACAAAAGCCCAGCAACTGATAAGACCAAATGAAAAAAGAGCTAAAATCATTAGATCGCTACCAATAAGAGCATGGGACAAGGTAGAAGCCCCCAACTTGCTAAGGAATGAGCCCCAGCTTGTGTAGGCCAACAATTTGTCCTACGCGAGCTCGTATTACTAAAAGTGAGCTCACAAGCTTGATCTCACTGAATGAAGGCCAGTAAGGACCCCAGATCTGGTGTCCCAATTCACGGGACATAACGTCTCGCCCAACTAAGGGCTTGCCAAGGGCAAACCTAAAGCAGGCACCCTCTCGGACCAAGTTCATAGGGCCAGACTGCAAGAAGTAGTTAACACAAGCCCATCCATAGAAAGTAATGTACAGAAGTTGGCCAACAGTCTGTAGAAGTTGATTTGCAGAAGCTATACTTGATGTAACAGAAATATAACTTGTGTAATTACATTTGTAACCTCCCAGCCTCTATAAATAGGAGGGAGAAGGTCATTGTAAAAGGAGGTAGAAAAACACATATTGAAACTTTGTAGAAATTTCACCACATTAATAAAATATATCATAGACGTAGGGACCAGTGCTGCCCAGTTTTGGCCAAACCACATTAAAAATCTTTCTGTGTTCTTGCTGTTCTTCCTCGTCATCTCTTCATTCTTCATTTGCATAACCAAATTATAGTTTGAGTCCCAAAGAACTCTTCAGGTTGGCTAGATTTGGACTAAACCGAAATCCACCATTAACAAGGATGATAATGACAACGAAGATGAAGTAGAAATGGTGGACACTGTATGCAAAAATATGAGTAAAGAAAAGGAGAGGGATGGCATGCTCATTGGATAGTTGAGAAGGAAGATTAGAAACCTTGAGGAACAAGTAAAAATGTTAAAGTTTGTTTGTTGTGTCTGTTGTGCTTTGGTGTTGGTTCTTGGTATGATACTAATATGTAGTATATTAATAGGTTGAAGGATTAAGATTGCAATGAGGGTAATATGAAAATTGATGTGCAATATTAAGGTTGATATGTAATAGGTTGGGTTTGCTTTTAAATGCAATATGTTAAGGTTGACGTGTAATGTTACTTTGTAATTTGAAATGAAATTTGAGCTCTCATTTTGCAAAAAGTTGTCAATGTTTTCTTTTATTCCATAATTTTTTTATTTGATTTGTTCCATGATGCAAACATGATGAAATGAAATTGTTTGGCATAAAAACTTGATAAAGTGAATAAGCAAAATTCTTCTAAAACTTTATTTCATTAAATAGAATTATGCAATAGAATATGTATTAAATACAAGTTGCATGATATCAAAATAGCAAATAACTTCAACAGCCTAAATCATAACTATAGGTCATTGGCAATTAATTCCCCTAATTTTGAAGTGCTTAAATAACTTCAAAAATTACAACTACAGCTTCCAAAATAGCAAATAACATAAAGGGTTAAAATATCAAACAACTTCCAAACATTTTCATTTTTAGCTTAACTTAGAAGGCTCTTAAGGTGAGGAAATAACATTTTGGAATCTTTGCCTACTAGCCAAACTTATTACTTGTAAAGTTGTCACATCCTAACTTCTAAGGATATGATTGGCATGAATTACTAAGTAACGTCCTGTGAATCTATGACTATTCTTGTTCTAAAAATCCTTTTTACTTTAAAATTATGAAAATAATACAAATAATGTAATTTTAGGGCTTTTTTTAAGTAAAGCTCGTGATATGCAACATTTTAATGAAAATTATTTTAAAATAAAATATTTTAAAACTTCTAAAATAAATTAATCTTCTTTATAAAATCATAAATAATCAAATATTAATTTGGCTAAATGACACTAACCACTACAAATAAATGAAGTAGACTATGTATCTAATATCAATCACACATAAACTATGAAGTATCTCTTAATTGAGAAAATCTCCATAGATTTAGCCATATAATAATAATAATAATCATCATCATCATCCTTAAAGTTGTCATGCATCTCTAATTCTCTTTATCCTTTTATTCTCATATGAGTTCACTATATGTGATCATGCATAAGTCATAATTTAATCAATCATCTTATCAACATGGAATCATCAGTTCATATTCACCTAACAATGTTAAGGTGTGGAATCCAAAGGTCATCCCCTTTTTACTAACTTATGACTTGATCTAACCAACCCTGTATGACAAACTCTTATACAAGCAATGGTAGGTGAAAGGAAGAATGATGACTGAAAATTGTATGCCTTTCTTCGTATACCTAAAAAGGTTGTATGCCTTTCATGGCATACCTAATAGGGTTACATGCTCTCTAGAAAGCATGTTTGTAACTTATGCCTTCCTATACTAGACTTGAAAACTAAGTCACTGGCCTACATGACCGAGTGATGCAAAACATAAACTTTTCATTTCCTTGTGTACATAGGTCTACCAAATCTGACTTAACTTTGTACTAGTTTTCACACACAAACATCACCAAATCTTTCATTTACTTCTATGGATTTTCAATGGGAATCCTCTTTACTACCTTTGATAAACTTGTTCGTTATATCTTTCCTAAATTTCCTATTTTATCTTATCGTTTCTAATGCATACTAAATGTTTATGAAATGAGAAATATATGTACAATATATTTTCTTTAAGAAATGCTTATATCCCATGAAAACTTAATGAATGTTTAAAACAAAAAATATAAATTGATTATTAAAAAGAAAACAAAATAAATTTAATATAAAAGTAATAGTCAACATAAATAAATTAATTAGAATAAGTAAGAAATTAGTTTCATTAAACTAAATAAATGTATAACATAAAATAATTTAAAAATAATTCATTATACATTTTGTAAAAAAATACTCTTCAAGAAACTTGTGAAATCTCAATAATGATAATTTGAAGAACTTAAGCTTGAAAATGTGAAAATAAACTTTTAATAGAATTTCTAAAATTTTATGTGACCTGAAAGTTGAAAAATGGTTCGAAATTTTATACTGATGCAGTTCATACTCATATGATTATGCAAAGTTGATTTTCTAAGAATTTCCCAACTTAAAATCAATTCTAAGTGGTCATTCAATTTACCCTTTATAATCAATCATTTAAAACAAACATACATGTAATTAAATAGAAATTTAATTTCCTAACCTCTAACTTAAATCTAAAGCCCTAATGAAACTCCTTCTAACATATCTAATATCTCAATTTTATAATATTAAATATTTCCAATTCTCTTCCTAGTCTAACCTTTAATCTCCATTTTTCATGGATAATGTACTTTTGACATTCTCATATAATCATTATCATTTGAGTTTAATCATTTCTAACTAAATTTATTTAGGCCTAATTCCCTACTACCCAACACATTAAAAATGATTTGAGAAAATTTGAAAATAATATCTCTTTATAAGAAAAGGGAGATAGATTGTAGAATTCACACTCATGTTAGAGTTTGATCAAGTTAACCCTACAAGATTGTTATAAAAGTTTCCCTAGGTACACAAGGCTAGCCCTCCACTGAAATTATGATGGGTTGCTCTTATTGTAAAAGAGGCTTAAATGGTGCTTGTGTAACTCCGGGTGCTAAAAGTATATGTTTTAAGGGTGTAGAAGCAGGTTGTTTGTTCTTAGTACTCCACATTGGCTTTGGCACATTTTTATTTGCATTTGCAAATATTCCTATTTCCATCTGCCAATTTTTTTTTTATTTTGCATTTAAATTATACAAATAGTTAGGTCACATCATGTGTGATATCATGCCATTAACAATTAAGCTTTATTACCTTTACATTGGAAGGATTTGGTTGAGAAGATGGTCTAGTTGTGTCTGCCAACTTGAGCCTTGTGATTGGGATGGTCCTAACTTTGGTTAAAAAGTGGGCCCTGTTGTGTTTACTTGTTAGAGCCTTGTAATTGAGATGATGGGCCTATTGATGGCTTTTTTGAATATGTTTTTTTTAATATGATTTTTTTTATTGTTTTTGTAGCTGGTTCTCCTTTACATGTTATAATATTATGGCCATACCTCTTGCATTTGGAACATTAAACTTCACCATAGGCCCTTTTTAGCTTGTATGGATTTTGGGGTTCATCCTTTCCTTTTTGCCTTTGCTTTGTAAGCCTACCTACTAGCCTCTTAATGGTTGGTGGTTCATGTGGAGGCTTGCCAATTTTGAGCCAATAATTTTCACCTGCAATTGGCTGAATAAAGGGGCCATATGCCTTTTTGAATGCATCCTCAAATAGCATAGGGTGAACAAACTTCTCAAGGTCTAGATTGCTTTATCCAAAAACTAAGACATCATGCTTGTGAGGAACCCCAGTTAAGTCCCACACCTTGAAACTATAAGTAGTTCTTCAAGTTCACCACCACTTTAGAAGGCTTGTAAGTCACCTCAAATCTTGCTTCATCTAGATCACCTACCCACTATGGTGTCTAATATTTGCTTTCAACTTTTACTTCTACTAATCTTTCTTGAGCACTTGGAGTTATTGGGTCCTTATACCAAATTACATATTGCAAGTCACTAGTTCTTTTCTTTATGATGTACACTCTTATTTCCTCATCCATTACTATGATAGGCTTTCTCCTTAATTCGACTATTTTGGCATTGAATTGCTCAAACATGTTGCTTGTGATACTATAATTCCTTGTTATGGGGTTGAATGTAGCCCTAGACCAACATTATAATTTAAGCTTCATCAATCATTTCCATGCTAGTCATTCATTTTCTTCATCCTTTTGCATGTTGTTGTTGAATTGCTCCATGGTAGTAGACTTTGCACATTTCCAAGCATGATCCCTTAATTCTTTGGTTTTTCAAATTTCGCTAAAATTGGCGCATAAATGCCTCACATAAAATCTGTGTTGTGTCCTAAGATAGATTTCTTTTATATCTGGCTTTAGACCCTACACGAAAGAAACAACCACTTAGATTTTGCAATAATATTATATAATAGAAACAAAGTGTCAAGTTGCTTACCTTTAGTTAATTAGAAATAAAGGTCTATCCATTGATTCTTGGATCACCAATGTCATCAGGCAATTTTTCCAAGAACTAGGACCAAGTATATTTGGTCTCTAGATGTTGCATAGGCAATAACATAGGAACTTTTGTCTCTATCCCAACTCATTGTTGATTAAAACTGGCCCTTATAATAACCTTAAGGTGACAACCATCCAAACCTGTTAGTGGCCTACAACATTGTAGAAAACTTGTCTTGCATGCATCTAAGCATTCCAAAAATGAATATAGACACCAAAAAAATAATGCTAATGCAAATCTTGGTAAGGTCAAAAACCCCACTATGGCCAAATTGATCAAACTCACCACCTTGAAAGATCACATCTAGGATACTAATAACTCACACTCTTATCCAAGAATATAAGATTCACAAAGCACAAGCTTTATAAAAAGATATATTGATTCTAGTTGTGTGTTTCTTATAAAGGGTTAAAAGTTTTTTATACAGACTTACAATTTGAGGGAATGTTAAAACTTGTCCAATTTAAGACTTAGGAAAATTAACATCCTAAAAAACCTTATGTCTAAACTACAAAACATACTTCGACTACCTAGTGCCTATACTTCTACAACAAAATGCATTAGTTTACTAACATAATTATAGATAATATCTTAACTTAATGTCAAAATATATTAACTTTTTTATACCCTCTATGCTATCCCATTGTTCTTCCTTGGTTAAAGAAGACTTGGCCTTAAGTATTTTTCTTTTATTTGTAACCAAAATTTTCCATTGACTTCATTTTGCTTGATCTTAAAACCTTTGACTCCAAATAAATAAATATTTGGATTCTTTGAATCTCTTGAGATTCTTTGCAACTTTTGAGAGATTATAGTCCTTTGATTTAGTTGATTTGAATTATGAGCATAATATGTAGCAAATTGTCAGCTTCATGCTTCATATCCATTAAAATCAATAGAATCAATTTTGGGATGTTCAAAAATGTTTTGTTTCTTCATATGAATGTTATCATTTTAAGAGTAACAAATAAATACATCTTTTGAAAAATTGATTCCTCTTTTCGAATCTCTTATATGGACATAGAGATCAGCAATTTCTTTGTCATTGCTAAGGTCCTCATTATTTTTATTTGAATTGGTATTTGAGTTGCCTTGTATCATAACCATCTCATCTTAATTGGACATGCAACTTCTCAATTGTGTTGACAATCATCAATGATTAAGCCATTGGGACCTTCTACATCTTTCTCATATAATCATCAAATATTAGAAGGGAATCCCCACTATTGAAAGTATCATCTCGAAGACGATTAGAAAATGAATATTGAGAAAATGATCTTTCACTTAGATATTCATATTCTTCAATAAAAACATTTATGTTTTCTTCCTGATTGCTCAGCTCTCATTCTCAAAATTATTGTGTTCATTTTTATCAATATATTCATACTCAGACAACCTCTTTAGCACACATCAATTTTAATGACACAATTCCTCTTTTTCTTGAAGGCGATTCAAATGCATCTAAATATGTTGAGTTTGAATTTTCATCTCCTTAATCTCTATATGATTCTCTTTGAAGTCTTCATTTTAGGGGACATTTTAAGCAATCATTGATGATTGGGCTATGATGAGATGATTGGGTAATAATGTGGTAGTGATCGGGCAAAAATGTGGTGATGATTGGATGATGTCATTGCGAAGATATGGCAATGACTAGGCAATGATGTGGCTAATGGTAAAAGACTCCCTCTCATGTTTGTTCTTTATTTTCCTTTTTTCTCCCTTTTCTTTCTTTTTCTTTCTCCTCCTATTCTTTTGCAAGAATAATAATTATTAATAACAGAATTTTAACTAGGCAATAAGATTATTCTTTTTCTTTTTTTTTTCCTAAGAACAATAGAGTAATAACTAACAATGATGCAATTAAACAATATAATTATAACTAATAAAAAAAAAACAAAGAATAATCTTGATGAAACATAAGGAATACCTAAAAGAAAAACATATTCAAAACTAAGCTTTAATGCCAAATTGAAATTAGGAGCGAACATGGACATAAAAAAAATAAAACTAATATCAACATTGGCAAGGTTAAAAACCCCACGACGATTAAAATTTAACAAGGTGTCAGTCTTGATGAGGTTAAAAACCTCACACTATGGCTAAATTGACCAAACTTGCTACCTTGTGAGGTCACCTCATGGATACTGATAATTCACACTCTTATCCAACAACATAAAATTCACAAAATAAAGGCTTTACAAAAAGATATATTGATTTAAGTTGTGTTTCTTACAAATAAAGACCATTATATAGCCTTACAATTTGAGGGAATGTTAAAACTTCTCCAATGTGAGACTTAGGAAAAGTAACATCCTAAGGAACCTTATGTCTAAACTACAAAACATACTTGTAACTACATAGCACCTATACTTGTACAACATAAAACATTTGTTTACTAAATAATATATATAATATCTTAGCTTAAGACTAGAATATATTAACTTGTTTATACCCCCTATGCTCTTGTGTGACATAGAATCTGTCAAATATAGGAGGCAATTTAGGTGTAATTCTTTCAACTCCTAATCCATGGAATTTGGGTTGCTCCTTAGTAATTTCGCATAATAATCCCATAACCTTGAATATTGCTCATTCTCTGATCCTTTAACTACTTAACTTGCAACATTCATAATCCTATATATCAAGGCATTTCCTAATTGTACATTAAATTGTAGCAGCATGTATTCATATGCTTCAAGGCCATTGGGACTTGGCTGAGACCTAATCTTAGGTACTAACTATTTTGTTACTCACTTTCTTATAGCTAGTTGGTTCTTAAATTGTCTATTACATGTGTATTTTGGATTATAGTCTTTCAAGTGAAAACTTTTAATTGCATTGCTCCAAGCACAATAGGCTTCCTACCGACACCCAGCTTTGCACATGCTCTTTACTCTATATGAATCATTTTTTCCCAATGTATCGATGACTTAGGTCTATGTTGTAATTAGTTGCTTGATAAGCGAATAAAATACCTATAAAAATGATGAATATCACCTCTTAATTAGTTGTTAATTTGTAGTTTTTGTTTTACTTTTACTTTAGTTTGTTAGTTTGTTCTTGGTATTGCTATAGTCTGCTCTTGTTTTTTAGGTTAGCGAAAAAGGGCTTCAAAAGGAAGATAAAAAGGTGAAGAATGAAGCACACTTGGATCAAGAAGAGTTGAGGAAGAAAATACAAGAAGACCAAGTTGAAAGTGCAAAAGAATCAAAGAAAATCATGAAGCCAGCATAGAACACGGCCTGGCCGTGTCCTCAAGCACGGTCGTGTTCTGTGCCAAACCCTGCAGCCTTCTAGAAGATAAAATAGCCCGAAATACAGGCAGTCCATATCTTGGAACACAATTGTGTTCTGTGCCAAAAATTAGTTATAAATAGTTGTTCAAGAGGCAGATTGAAGCATTCACCAATTACCTTTTTTTAGGCTTATTAGAGCTCGAGTTCTTTGCTTTTCTTAGGAGTTTTTATCATTCTAATTAGGATTCTTTCTTCTCTTTATTGTTCTTTCAAGAAGTTGTTTTACATTCAGCATAGTTTTCTTTAATTCATCTTTTCTCTTCATTCTTTCTTTCTTGTTTTCTTTATTTCATTCTTGAACATTATGCTTTCTTTTACATTAATGAATTGCTCTTTTCTTTTCATTATG
>JANHAO010029417.1:0-10376 GCA_026873985.1 Saraca asoca
TATTTTAAATTATTATGCATATAATTAAAATAAAATATAAAAATTGAGTCCATAACAAAAATTATATCTGATGTATTACATTACATTAATGTTGAATATATAATTTTTAATTAAATTAGAATTTATAAAATTGGTTGAAAAAATTAAAAGTCAATTATTCTTTTTCCATTACATTAATAACACATTATATTAAAAGGAAAAAAGGTTTTTATCTATTAATATGGAGAGGACGTTTTCAATATTGATGATATGCAAATTTTAATAATATGAAAACTTTCCTACATTTTTTCTATTGAAACGAGAAAAAAATAAATATATGCGTAAAATATAAATTGTATGAATATTTAATTAATTATGTGACATACAACTATTTTAAGTTTCTTAAAGGGAAGAATTAAGAACGTGAAGTAGTGAGACAGTTTCTCCTTGATAATAATGCAAAACCAATTTTGTTACAATTTTCATTCATATTAAAACGCATGTATATAATTTGTTAAGTTTGTCTTGTATCATTTCAATAATTACTTAGCATTTTAATCATGTTTATAACAATTTTATGTAAAATTATCAGTATAAATTAGTTTTATATTATCATTTTATTGTCACGTTATAAAAAAAATTATTAAAACTCTTTTAATATCATGTATTGTTATATTATTAAAAATTATTAAAACTCTTTTGATGTTAATAAAAATTCTTAATTAGTCATTCTTTTTAATGATATGGTATATTCGTATTCAAATAAAAAAATTTATATTAATAATGAGTCAAATTTAAACTTATATATATATTACTTATTCTGTAATTTTTCTAAATCAAAATATAAAATAAGGAATTAGAATATATGATTATATTTACATTATAGTATTTTGTACAAGGTCAAATCCACGATAAAATATAATAGTCTTTTTCATAATATAATGAGTTGGGTCTGATAACAAGATAAAGGGTTGACTATGGTAATCAATCCACCTCAAAATATTTAACATTTATACATCAATCAAGAGTTGCCCTAATTAACTCAATTAATTAAGTGGCATCAATTTTTTTTTCTTTTTACAATTGATTGACCTCATTGAAATTTTTAGGGTTATTCATATCTATTTTATCAGTCAATCAATTCTCAATCATCTCAACAGGACCAAGTGCAATACCATATTTTCCTTTTTGGGTAATAAATATTTAATAAAATTTTAGATGTATTGACAGCAAAGAATTTCTAATTGAAGACCTTTTGGTAAATTATCCAAACATTTCCTTATTAAATTATTTCTAATGACTTTAAATATTCAATAATTTTATATATGGCCTAAATGTAAAAGCATATATTTTTAAAATTAAATATGAATGAAACTTTATATTTTTAATCAAAATATAGAATGAAATAAATCTTGTAAATTGATTTAGCGATATGATTTACTGTTTTTGATCATTTATGTTTTATATTGAATTCTGTTATAAATGATTTCAGGAAGTCAAATAATTTGTATATATTACTAAATTGATTCCTAAAAATACAATCATTCATGGACATAGGAAACTAAATAAAGGATTTTATCTGAATCACATTAAAAACCTCACAATATCCATCCTCCTCTTCTTCCTTTGCTTTCTTAATCTCTTTCACACTTGTATAATTGGATTACAGTTTGGAGTTTCAAAAATTATTTCGATTGATAGAATTTGGACTTACCAAATTTTACCGTTATTAGTTAAATTAATAATTTTAGTTAAAGTTAATTGTAAATAACTTTATAAAAAATAATGAAGATAAAAAAATAGATATCTAAATATTTTTTTAATGTTATTTTCAATATAAATATATTTAACTTTTGATTTTATTAGTAAATTTTTTTATTCTTATCATAAAAATATTCTAATAAAAAAATGATTAGTGTGTAAATTAATGTTAAAGATAAAATTTATATATATAATAATATTTTTTAATAAAAAAATTTCTTTCATGCACTAAACAAGAGAAGCTCTTTCTCTTAAATTATCCAAACAATAAAAAAAATCAATTCATTTTTCAAAAATGTATTTTTAAAAAAAATACTTTCTATAGAATTTTATTTTTTTATAAATAAATTGAGCTTTGATGTATTTGCGTGAATAATAAAATAAAATTGTAATTGAACTTCACAATTTATTTCTTTTTGAAGATAATATCTTTATTTTTTTTATTTGCATTTACTTGCAATTAATTTTATGTTGTTTCGCATCAGAAATGATGAAGTTTTTTTTTTCTCCAAGGGATTAAGTATTATCAGTGCACAATAAAAGCTTGATTTATTTGTGATAATTTTGATGATGTATCATTTTTCTTCTTTTTATGGTGTAAATTTTTATGAAAATAACACATTCAATTTATCCAAAAAGAAAATGTCATTATGTTGAATATGGCTCCATCTTTCAGTCTATTCATTTGGTTTATGGATTTGAATGATCTCTTATTATTATTATTATTATTATTATTATTATTATTATTATTATTGGAATTTTGTGAGAAAGATGAAAAATTGGGAACAAGATGTATTTTTATCCTGTAATTATCAAATTTGTTTTAGTTTTGTCTTTAAACTTTTGAGTTAATTTTACACAATATCAATCCATAATGTAATTCTTTCAAATTCTTTTCGGAAACTTGGCAACCTAGTTTCAATTTGACATCCTACATGTACAAATATTTTAATTCTAAATCCCGTCAAAATTATGTGCGAATGTGAATTCAAGGGAGTAAATTAGGTATTTTTTTCTAAAAATAAATGTTAATAGACAAAATCAATAATTCAATCCTTCAAATTATCTTTGATTTAATTGAAGTATTTGTTGGAAATATACTATAATATATCACTGTTAAAAATATTAAATTATTCATGATAACTTTTTTCACCTTATGTAATTAAATAAATCCAATGTAAAATTACTTGCAAAAAAATAAATCAGGAAACTAGTAAATTTTAACGTAAAAAACCCTTTAACGTGAGAGTAAAAATCATGGGATCTAACCCAGTAAAAATTCTTCTACTAATAAATAATTAATGAATATAATAATATCTTTCTAGAAATTTTAGGAAACAACCTGACTAAAATTCTTCATCAAAATAAGTTGAATCTTTACATAATAATTTTAACCAATTATTGTGTAAAATCAACTAATAGAGAAAAAAAATTCAATATATGCACTATACTGTCCAAAATATGATAAACAATATACTCAAATTTCATGCAAATTGGAGTAAGTTTTGTAATCAATCTTCTGACAAAATCGACAAAAATCAATGCAATCTTCCTCTTTGGCACTTTGGCTCACGGCTTTTCAATTCTTCTTTTTTCTCACACTTGTGCACACCAACCAAGCCAATATATATAAATATACAAAGGTTTGTTGCAAAAGGATTAAGAGTCCTTGTTTTATTAAAATCCTTTTTTTTTCTTTTATTATTATTCATGTTTTATGTAAACATAAAAGACATGTGGGCCTACTTAAAGGAACCCACCAATAAATCTCTTTATTCCGAATAAGTGAGGCACATCATCAAGCCCGCTTTCTCTTTGCAAATGATCAACTTTTGTCTAGACAAGGCCTTTTGTCATTATATCTAAACCATTATCATTGGTATGGATTTTTTCAAGTGTCAACTATTTTATCCCTAGCACTTCTCATATCTAACAATATCGTACCTTAATGTCCTTCAACCTTAAATGAAAAGTCAAATTCTTGCTGAAATGAATTGCACTTTAATTATCACAATGCAATGCATACTCTGTTGCTTCAAGCCTAACTATTATAGGAATTTCTACATCTATGAAAGTTCTTTAGATGCTTCTATAATAGCAATGTATTCAACTTCAGTAGAAAACAATGCAACACATTTTTACAACTTTGATTGCCAAGACACGACTCCCCCTAAAAAAATCATCATGTAGCCAAAAGTAGACTTTCTAGAGTCGATATTACCAGCTATATTTGCATTTGTGCAACAATCTAACACAGGTTTATCAGTATCAAAATATAAACAAACTTGAGGTATACTTTTGAGATATCGGAGTATCCATTTGACTACTTACTAGTGTTCTTTACCAAGATTAGGGAAAATTTTGCTTACAACACCAATTGCATAGGCAATATCTAGCCTTGTGCACACCATGACATACATCAAACTCTCAATTGCATATGCATAAGAAATCATACTTATCTCTTCTTTTTTTTATCTCACTTGAAGGGCACTGCTATGAACTTAGCTTAAAGCAGCCTATAGTTGGAGTGTTAATATATTTAGACTTGCTCATGTTAAACCTCTCCAATACCTTCACAATATATCTTTTTTGAGATAACTAGAGTTTAACATTCTTCTTGTCACAAGTAACCCTTATGCCAAGGATCTGTTTTGCTTGTCCCAAGTCCTCTATAGTAAAATACTTGCTCAAATGTCTTTTTCAAGTTGTTAATTTTATTGATATCATGATCAACAACTAACATGTCATCCACATATAATAAGAGAATAACCAAATCATCATCGAAAAATTTCTTCATGAACACGCAATGATTAGAAATGGTTTTACCATAACCATAATCCATCAAGAATGAATCAAATTTCTTGTACCACTCCCTTGGGGCTTGCTTAAGTCTATACAAGCTCTTTTTCAAGTTGTACACCAGATGCTCTTTGCCTTTGACTTTGAAACTCTTCAATTGTTCTATGTAAATTTCTTCTCTTAAGTCACCATGAAAGAATATAGTTTTCAATCAAGCTACCCAACTTCTAAATTCAGACTAGCTACTAACCTAAGGATAACTCTGACAGAGGACATTTTAATCACTAGTGAGAATATTTCTTCAAAGTTAGTCCCCTTTTCCTGACTAAAGCCTTTCACAACCAAGCTTGCCTTGTACCTTGACAGTGAGATACTCTCATCTGACTTTTTCTTGAACACCCACTTGTTCTTGAATGCTCTCTTACCCTTAGGTAACTTCAATAATTCATATGTCTTGTTTTTATATAAGGAATTCAATTCATCTTACATAGCTTGCAGCTACTTTTCTCTGTGCTCATCAGATATAACTTCTTCATAACTTTTAGGCCCTCCCCTATTAGTGAGCATCACATATTTATTAGGTAGATATCTTTGGGAAGAATAACACTCTCTAGTAGATATTCTCAACTGAAGCTCGAGAAGTTGTTCAAGTAAAACTAGATCAATAGGCACCTCAAGCTGAGGTATAGTATTATCAACCTTTGCATCTCTCCCATGATCATTAGTAATCATGATGAGAGGTTCAAGACTCAAATCCACACAACCAGTGTCTCTTGGCTATGGCTTCTTAATGTTATCAAGATATTCAATAGTTTGGTCTTCAAAGAATGCCACATCTCGACTACTGATAACTTCTTTATTTACCGAATCCTTCAATCTGTAACCAAATTCATCATGACCATAACCTAAGAAAATACACTATTTAATCTTACCATCAAGCTTGGATCTTTTATCTTTTGGAATGTGCACAAATGCTCTACAGCCAAATACTTTCAAATGATTATATAAGATTTATTTCTCAATCCACACTTTTCCTAAAACATCATGATCAAAAGGAGCTGAAGGAGAAAGGTTAGTCAAATCTACTACAGTTCTCATTGTTTCATCCCAAAAGGCTTTAGACAATTTAATATGAGAGAGCATACATCTAATTCTCTTATTAATTGTTTGATTCATCCTTTTCGCAACCCCATTTTGTTGAGGTGTCCTCAGAACAATCTTCTTAAGCTTAATGCCATGATCTTTACAATATTTCTCAAACAAACCTTTATACTCACCACTATTATTTGCTTGAATACATTTTAATTTCATTCCTATTTCTCTTTCAAAGTGTGCATGAAATTTAGTAAAAACATCAAACACTTGGCCTTTAGTTTTTAGAGCATAGGCCCAAACTTTCCTGGAGTGATCATCAATAAATGTAACAAAATATATACCATTACCAAGAGTTCTTGAATCCATAGAACACATATCAGTATCAATCAAATCAAGAATATTTAATTTCCTATGTGGATGGGATTTAAAAAATGAAACTATATGCTATTTACCAATTAAACAATTAGTACAATTCTTTAGAGACATATCTCTCATGGGAAGGGAGTTTTGCTTTGCTAACATATTAAGTCCTTTCTCACTTAAGTGACTGGGCAAAGATGCCATAACACAGAAAAGTCTTTAGCATCATTCACCTCTTCCTCACCTTTTGTCATAACCAGAAACCCCTATATAAGCTTCTATTTACTTTTACTATGGTAGCTTTTAAAACTCAAATCATCAAGTACTCTAGTAGAAAGCAAACTAGGGCAGATATCAAGGAGCATGTCTAGTATTCTTCAATAGCAATTTGCATCTAATATTAGTTTCCAGGTTGATATCTCCAATACTAACAATCTTGCATAAACCTTGATTTCCCAATCTAATTGTACCATACTTACTGGTAGAATAAGATGTAAAGAAATCTTTTGTAATACCTAAAAAAAAAAATGTTGGTTGAGGGACCGAAGTGGAAATTTTAATTTTTCAATAGGGTTGAATTGTAATTTCTTGTTTTTTCGAAGGGCCTAGTTGAAGTCGATGAAAAGTTTTGGGGTCAAACTGTAATTTTTTCCATTTGATTTTATATATAAAAATTTCCTCATACTGGCTTCTTCTTCCTCACGCTCGGTCTCTCTCTCCCAAAGCTTCTTTCTACTTCTCTATCTGACGTCTTTGTCTATCCATTAGCAATAGCACTTCAGCGCCTCTGTTCGGCAGTTTTAGTAAGCTCCATTCGTTGCACAATGATCTCTCTCTATCTCTGGCACCTTCCTCTCTGGCAAGTTTAGCTCCTGCATTTTTCTTCCTCCCCTGCTGTTGGTCGGTGTCCTGTGAGCTCCGACTGTTACTTATCATCGTTTCCCTTCTTTAACTACTCTCTTTTCTCCTTGGACTAGCTCATGGCCAGCCTGTGGCTTTCTTTCTCCTCTTCAAGCAAGCTTTAGCCAGCAGCTCCCGTAATTAAGCTCACTGGCAGCAATCTGGCCAGCGGCGAGCTACTCACCTGTACTTTCAAAAATGGTGAGTAATCCTAGAACAAAAGATTTATTCTATAGCAATCATGCAGCTAGTTTCCAAGAATTTCCCTTGAAACCCTTACTGTGCAAGCTGTGAGAAATTTGAAAAATTCTTGTTATTTTGTATTGTCTTGCTTCAAAGAAACTTCTATTAAAGAACCAAGTACATCAACGGCAAATTTTAGATGATTTAGCTGACTTAGTTTTCTAAGGATTTTCTACAGTAAGTGAATAATTTGCCTTACTTAATAAATCCTATTTTTGAAATAATTTTGTTGTATGGAATATTCTAATTTTGTTGGATGATTTTGATTTGCTAAATTTTTTTATTTGTATGCTAGCTTTCTTGAAAACTCTAAGGCATGTTGTATTATATATACATACATAGATATTTACTTGATATGATGAAATTATACTTTGTTTGTTTTCAGCATATTATTATTTCAAATGGTAAATAAATCAAGGTCTTGGATCCATTAAAAATCCTTTGATAATCCGATGGTGATTGTGTGGAGAAATAAGGGTGGGCTATCAAATATGTAAATATTCGATATACGGCTTGGTCCGAGAGAAGGATAAGGGTGGACTGTCGAATATGTAAATATTCGGCATACAACTTGGTCTGGGGGAAGGATAAGGGCGGGCTGTTGAATATGTAAATATTCTTCATATGGATTGGTCTGGGGTAATTATGTTGTTGTGATTACCATTAAAAATTTTCCTTAAATTTCAGTTGAGTATATGGTTAACTGCATATCAAATTTCTTTTGTTTTTTTCATATATAAATATATATACATATATTTTATTTTTATGAAATTATCTACTCACTGAGTTTTTATGAGACTCACCCTCTCTCTTTCCATGTTTTTCAGAGCCTGAAAACACACCTACAACTCCTCCACCTTATCCTAGCCCTGGATCTGCTTATTGATCAAATAGACCCTCCTGCAGAGATTAAAGGTATATGAATGGTGTAAAATATTTGGTAGTTAGGAGGATTATGTATACATATATTATGTTTGATTGCTGGATGTCCAGTAGGATGTAAATTGTATAGTTTGGGGTATTGTATATTATTATGATGTTACACAGATTATGGTGGGCATGTGGCCCTTGTATTGTTATATAGGCCTTGAGGTCAGGTGTCCAGAAAACAGAGGAAATTCTGTCAAATTTTTATCAAAATTTGATATATAAATATTTCATCGTGAATTGATGAAATAGTGAATTGTTAATATGTTAACTACATGGTAAGACTTGTAGAGGGTTTCTTGATGGAAGAGAGTTCCTGAAGGTGACTTGCTATGCTGATCACATTCCGTGGATTGAGGCATGACATTTTTATGAGGAGTAATATGGTATAAAACTCCTAAATTAACAACCTAAGTAGAGTTTTCACATGTGAAATTTAAATACTCATTATAATGACCAATCACAATTTTTTCATTAGATTCAACAATAGCAGTATCTTTATCTTCTTTCCCATCTTCGTCTCTTTCCCTTGATTTATCTCTTTTCAATTGTCAAGAATTCTTCTTAATATGGCCTGTTATTCCATAATGGAAACACTTCATGTCATTTCTATTTCTAGACTAAGATCTTCATTTGGACTTTCCATGATCATTAGAATTTTTATGCTAATTTCTCCCATGTGTATATCCAACAACTGGTGCATGTTAATGATTCAAAGTCCCATATTCTTTCCTTCTTGTCTTTTCATTCATCATGTTGTCTTTCACCATCATCAATTTTTCCAATTGCAGCAAAATTATTCAAAGACACAACCAAAGTTTCCTAACTATTAAGCAAGGAACTAAGTAATATCAATACTTGCATCTTATTATCCAAAATCATACTTATAGTAATCAGTTGATTCACCATACCTTGAAAGCTATTTAGATGCTCAATCATCGAGCACCCTTCTTTATATTTCATATTCACCAGTTTTTAAATAAAAAAGGCTTTATTTTGTGTAGCTTTATGCTCATACAAACTAGCTAAATTAGTCCACAATTCATAAGCATTAATCTCAATAAACACATGATTGAATACACTATTGCCAATCCACTGCCTAATTAAACCAACAGTTTTCCTATTTATTTTATTCCAACCCTGATCAGTCTTTTCAACAGATTTAATACCTTTAGTCTCAATGGAATCAAACAAATCCTTGCAATATAATTACTCTTTCATTCTAGGATTCCCATATGAATAATGTGAAAATTTTAATTTAATTGTCGTCTCTCTTAAATTTTCCTCCATTTAATCACACATAGTAAAGCAACAATCAAGTTTTGATACCACATGTTAGGAAAAATACTAGAATATATCACAATTGAACATATTAAATTGCCTAAATCAATTCCCTTCTCCCTCGTGCAATTAAATAAATCCAATATAAAATTAACTGCAGAAAAATAAATCAAGAGATCATCAATTTTTAACATAGAAAATCCCTTAATGAGAAAATAAAAACCACAAGACCTAGTCCAGTAGAAATTCTTCCACTAATAAATAATTAATGGGTATAATAATGTCTTCCTAGAAATTCTAGGGAACGTTAGAATAAAACTTTACCTAAATAGGTGGAATCTATATATAATGATTCTAGCCAATTACTATATAAAATCAGCTGGTGGAGAAAAAAAAAATTAACATAACATATGCACTATACTATTCAAAATATCATAAATAACATACTCAATATTCTTACAAATTGGAATAAGTTTTATGATCAATCTTCTGATAGGATAGACGAAAACCAATGCGATGTTCTTTATATGGGCTCACTTAAAGGGATCCATCAACAATACTAGTAATCCTTTAATTTTGTATTATTCAAACAAAATAACTATTTAATTTCGCATTATTTACACAAAATAGTTCCCCTACCTATTTGATTTCATTATTGTCTAAATAAAAGAGGTTTATATGACATATTAAATATCTAACTGACTTATAAAATCATAGACTAGAAAAGAGGTTACAATTGAATAAGAGAACCACATAATTTTCTATTTTTTCCAAAAAAAAAAATGAAGGTTTGAAAGTTAATAATTTAACATACTATTTTATCTTGAAAAAATTAGAAAATAACATCATTAGACTAGTAATGACATCCCAATAAAATTAACTATCAGTTTTATATTTCATATATTAATCTTGTGAAATTCATATATATTTTAAATTATATTTTTCAATCTTTAAAGCATTAAAAATTATAATTATCTTTTTCTATTAAATAAAAGTAAAAGCATATGATAAAAGTTGCATATAAGGATTTC
>JANHAO010029418.1:0-10389 GCA_026873985.1 Saraca asoca
TGATAAGGTCAGAGGTTTAAAGATATATACAATATCAAATCCCCTTAAATAAGCTATATTAAAGATATGACTTTGACCACAATAAATTTGAAATCAAAATTTTAAATTATATAAATTAATTTTAAAATTAATATTTACTATTCATTTAATTACATAATTTCTTTATATTTTTTAAATAAGTATTACAATATCATTAGATATTAATTTGTCATATATTTTGTATTTTCATATAATATTTAAATTATTTCTATTATCAAATAATAAATTTGTATAAACACACATTTATATTTTTCCTAACTGCATTTTAATTCCCTAAAAAATTGATCAGCAATTTTCTGATAGAGAAAGTGACACTCTAATTTCAAGTAAAATTCTTGGGACAGTCCGGTAGTTTGAATTCTAAAAGCCTGGAGCTTTTACTCATAACTTTAAATTACAATTCAGAGTCGCAATATTATTTTTATATATCTCTTCTCAATCATAATTTTATATTATAACATTCATTTTTATTTTATAATTTTATTAATCATAACATAACTCCACATTCAACATAATTTAGAATTATAATTCCACCAAAAAGAAGTATACAGTCAGAGGGGAGTAATTACTTTGATAGTTCTTCATCATGTCAATAGATTTCCTAAGGTAGTGCAACATACACTTTAGACTTGAGGTAATGGCAGTATAATGATAGCTCTCTATTATGCAAAAGTTGGGCGGCTGATGATACTGATGTATTGCATGAGGGATAACTTTATTGGCTAATATATATATATATATATATATATATATATTATTGTTATTTTTTATGATAAGACTAACTAGTACATTAAATTTATACATATCAAGATTTATGATCAAATTTGAGAATTATCAAATGTCACTTGATTCAAAGAGTTCCAACGTCATTATATCACGAACACAAAAAAACATCCTTTTTAATTGATTGACTAATTAATAATTAATTCTAGCCACTAAATATGAAGTTAGTGCTCAATGAAAAGGAAACTAAAACTTAGATTAACATGGTGATGATTAATTATAGTTTGATCTGCTAGCTATTTGTTAGTGGCTGGTATTTTCAAAATCAGCAACCAATAATTACATTAAAATTAATATACCATTATATTTGCGGAGGCGCCTACCTATTTGTCTTTATATATATATTCTATAATCCCAAACTTAAAGGGAAAGCAAGATATGATGATTGTTCTGTTATTTGACAATTACGACGACCGCATTACATTTAAACAGCCATTGGTAATGTGATTATCAATAACTATTGTTTAATTACGTAATAGATTAAATTTTGATGCATTGCATCACGGTATAAAAAAGTTTTATACTATCACATATTCATATTTCTCAATGTAAAAAATATTAAATCTTATGTAATCTAATTACGAGTGATTTAAATAGTATATATTCAAGATTTTAAGTTCAAGATTTCTCATTATTAATGTCTAAAACAATATTAAAATTATTTTATTGTTAATAAAAAATTTAATTTTTTTTATTTTTTTTAATGATGTGATATTTTTTATTTATTGAATAGTATAAAAAATTATAATATAAAAGAGTGGATCAAATTTAAAATGATGATAAAACTTTAGTTAGAAATTAACAAATTACCCAAATTTTTTATAATAGATCATACCTAATAATTTTTTTAAACTTACAAACCATCTTCTTTCGTTTGTTCTTATCTGAAACTTTGCTGTCTATCTGTTTACATAATTGCACCATTATAAAAACTATATGGTTGCATTGGGTGATTCATCGTTCAACCTAAAATATAATTACTTTGACAAAAAATATATATAAAAGGTTGGTAAATCTTAATTAGGATTGAATCACTAAATTAAATGAGAAAAAATATTCTTCAAAAAGGTTGCAAATTACTTATTTGCACGCATGATCTTTTGTTTAAAAGGAGTGTGTAGAAGTTCCGATTGCTTTGATCGGTGCCTGTTTGGTATCACTTTATTACTTGATTATAGATAGTTTGGATATTATAATCAATTTAAAAAGAGATATCAAACATGGAATAGATCTATTGAATTTTTAGAATACACACTCTCTGTTTGTAGGAAGATATTTTTCATAGAAAAATTTTATTTATTTTCATTAAGTAAAGAACTTTTAAGTTATTTATATATTTTGTAATTAAAAAATAATATATAATATTATAATTTTAAAAAAATAATTTTTTTTAAAAAATAAAAGATATTCTTTATCATATTCTTCATATTTAATATTGAATAAATAAAATATTTTTTATTATTTTAATATTTTATAATGATGAACACAAATAAATAATATTATTTCTACGTAAAGTGCTTTCCATTAAAAGCAAACGAAGCATTTCTTATCTCCTTGGGCTATAATTAAATTACAGGCACCACTATTCTTGTTTTTTAAGATACAATAGCCTCCTTCGTATTTCAAAATAAACAAAAGTTCATGAAATAATTAACTAAATAAAGGGGACATCTATGTTATACAAATTTGGAGAAAAGATAATGGTGTTTGTATTATGTTAATATTATAAGTAGTTCAAACTAGTACTAGATACTAAATTTGAACTAATTAACTTGTTGCACGATATATTAAGTGGTTTGCTAATCTTTTTGTAAAAAGGAAAATTGAATATTTATAGTAAAGGAAAATAGGATGACAAGTTAAATACATCAGAGTTACTTTTACAAGTTACCTTTGAAAGATTTGTAAGCTGTGGAACGAAGAGAATGAAAGCATCTTATCTATAACATGTCCCTCACACAAAATTTTTTACGTTTAAAATTATAAAAGAAATTAATTTATTTAAAATTAAATTAATAAATAATTTTATATATAAATTAAATTTCAAATGAATTGAATTTTTTTTAATCATTTCAAACTAAAGATAAAAATATGTATAAGAAAATATGAAATAGGGCAAACCTCCTTCACACAAAATTGAACTTTGATGATCATCAGAAACGGGTTAAATTATTTTAGCTTATCTTTTGCAAGATTGATCAAAGATGCAAGTGACATTCAATTGAGTTAATGGCCAAGTGCAATTTGACATGTATTTTTAGTGACCTAACAAGATGAACTGATCACCCTCCTTCAAATAGGATCAATCTAACTAAATTTGAAAAGAATCACCCCTTCTAAGTCTCTTTTAAGAATAGTGTATTCATTAAAGTTCTAAAATATAAAAAAACATATTTCTAAATTATAGTCCATAATTTCAATATTATTGATGCACTAAGTTTTAAAATCATAACTTTTTATGATTTTAATTTATAATTATAACATATTTCTTTATTTATCTATAATTTTACTAATTACAAGCACAATTTATGATCATAAAGTATTATTACCATCACTCAAACTCATAAAATCTATGAAATTATAAATCCAACCTAACCCCATTTGCATGCATGTTTAGATATCATGGTGCATAATTGCTTTAGAGGAAAATATAAATTAAAAAGGAGCAAGAAGAAGAAGTTGCGATTGTGCAAGATCATCGAGCCCCAAACAAATCTTTCTTCCATTCATGGCTTCTAAAACAAAACAAAGTAAAATCCTAGCTAGTTGCTATATAAACACAAAGAAACAGCTACCAAAGAAGTTCAGCACAGCCCCAAAATTGATCACAGAAACATAAGAACAAAGCTAGAACTAGTTATGAACATCCAAAGCGCCATTAATCTTGTACACCTTGTCAAAGCACTAATTACATAATTGAGCATGCATTAGGGTTGTCATCACTGAACATGGAAGTGAACTTCTCATCGGCTGCATTGGGATCACTGGGCAGTGCTTGAACAACGTTCTTCACGTACCCAGATGGTGCCTTCTTGTCATAAGCCCCAGATACATAAGGATATGCCACTAAGTTGTAGGGTACATAGGGCCAAAACTCTGCCCTTTTTCCAGTGCTTTTTATTTTCTTTAACACCTTGTTTGGGTCCACGTAACCTGTCACTGTTACCTTGCTTTGCTTTCTGTTTACCTCAACGTCTTTCGCACCTGGATTCCCACCAAATTAATCAGTTAAGAGTTACAATTAACAAATGTGAAACGTGGATGATGGAGGACATTGGTCAAACATTTTCCGTAAGCATATGGGCCTAGCGGGTGAAGTTCTAATTGCTAGACTTTCCAAATGCCGCTTGTAATTATTGTGGTTGTTTACAAGCTTTAATGGCTGGTGGAGGAGAGGAAGATAAAAGATGTGCTTCTGGCGCGTGGAATTCTTTTCATTTTCATTTTTAATTTTTGAATTATTCTAAATACAAGTGGAAAAAGATATTTGATTGTATTCATATTATTTTTACATCTTATTTTTTATTTTTATATTTAAAATAAAAGTAAAATTAAATTTTACACCTTCCGTTAAAGAGAAAGGACTCATTTATTTTATATAAGAAGTAAATTTTTATAAAAAATTTAAATCGTTTAAAAAATAAATTTGTGTAAATTTCTCCGTAATTATTAAAAATTATTTGATTGATATTAAAAAAAGTAATACCTTTCAAAAGATAAAATTTATTTAGAAATTGAGTAATGAATTTCTTATTCTTTATAACTTATGAAAATTTTTATTTTCTAAATTAATAATGAATCAAATAACTAAAATATTTTTTTATTTTTATAATTTTTTATAAAATTTTCCGTCAATTACACCAACGGTTAAAAAGAAAAAAGAAAAAGAAGAAGCGAGAAGACTCGAGGTGCTTATTGACTTTCGATATTGGCCTGTGGCAGTTCCCTTACAAAAATTAACCTAACATGTCAGTTTCTGTGACAGAGTAATCAATTGAAGCCAAGAAAACAGAGTCAAACAACAAATAGTTTCTGGGTCTTCCTGTTTCTCTGCCATGAAGATCAGAACCTGTCCAGTTTCTTAGACTTGTCTGGGTAGTTCTAACTTCTAAGATTGGTTCTGTGCTCTAAATACAATTTTTTCGTTTATATCTAAATAAAAGAAATATAAATATATATATAAAAAAAAAAAGCATCCGACCAGTAAAGATATAAACTACTTTGGGTCTTTCCAAAAATTACTCTTATTGTATCCTTTTTTATGCTTTTGACATTATCGTACTCCAAAAATATTAGATGCCTTTACATGGATGGAAGTGATATTTGAGATTTGATTATCTTAAAATATTTTTCTAAATTAATGGGTAGGAGATTCAAATTTAAAATCTTTGACAAATTACTCAAACCCTTTACGATTAAATTATATTTAATGATTTAATTGTTGTAAAACAACCTGCCACTATTAGTCTTTAAAAGTAGAAATCTTATTTGATCTATTTTGCAATAAACTTTATCCTCTGTTTTACTCTAAGAAAGAAAGAAATAGGGTGTTTGAGAAAGAAGAAGAGAGAAGTATAATAACCTTTCATGTTGGAAACAGCACTTCTAACTTTTCTTTCACAGCCATCACAGTCCATTTTCACCTTGATTTCAACTGTCTGTAAAACCAAAGAAGAAAACCTAAAGTCAGTATTTTCTTGAGAAGCTAAGCTTACCAAAGAGAAGATACATAGGAGCTGAAGAAAACCTGCATTGGTTTGTGTTTCTTTTTTGGGGTTACTTCTGAGAAGTAATCCGAGATAGCATCAAGAAAACCCATTTCTTTCTGGTACTTCTTTTGAGCAAAGACAAAACAGACTACTTAGCAGATAAAGAGAAAAGGAAGGAAGGAATTTAAGACAGAGCAAGTTTTGAGGTACCAAAATATACGTTTTACAGAGGGAAGTGAGGCCTTGATATATGCAACAATAAAGGAGAAAAGTTGTGCGCGCAAATTGTGCTAACAATTAATATAATATAATATAAAATAACATTGTTGGATAATGACTTTTGTCCCACTAATCATGTTTCTTGCAAAATATCATGAGCCACAAATTGGGCTTTTTGAGTTCTACCCACGACCCAATACATAGTTTACTCAATCTAACTCCCATATATATTGTTGAAGATATTACACCTTAATTTATTTTGGATGATGAGATATATAATTTTTTAGGATAAATACATAATTTGTTTTAACAATTTCCGCTGCATACATAACTCTCACGTCTTGGGTTAACTAATTTTGAAATTGACATTTTTAATGATACAGTAATAGTTGATATTATATTAAGCATGCTTATATTAAAGAATAAATTATCATTTTGATTCCTAAAAGATAAATGTTATATTAAATTTTTCTTGAAAATATGTTTTATATTAAATAAATATATTTTTATTTAATTTTTACATTAAATTAATTTTGTTATTAGTTTCTCCATTTCTGATCTAGCATAATAATTTAATTTATTTATATATCTTCATTTTAATCCTTAAAAGATAAATGTTATATTAAATTTTCTCTAAAAGTATATTTTATATCAAATAAGTATATTTTCTTTAATTAAAGCTCTACTTTTATTGTGTTAATTATTTAATGTGTCTTAGAAAGATTATAATTTTAATAATTACTATTTTAAAAAATAAATGAAAGAAAATGTATCAATACTTTCTATTATAAACTTAAGTTATTTTAAAATATTTTTATTAAAGTAGTAACACAAAATTGTAAAGTAAATTGATTAAAAATAATTAATATTTTCTATATTAAAACATTGACAAAATTGTAGATAATCACAATACTTTTAGTTTGAAAATATGACATTTGAAATTTGATAATAGAAACATATTAACAAAATTTATATAATTAATTTTGATATCCATTTTAAAATGTTTTTGTAAAAATGATATATTTAATTAATACTTTCTATTTAAAATCATTAAACTATTTTAGAATGATTTTTATTAAAAAAAATGAAATATACCGTATTATGCTATATTACTTAGTTATATTTTTTGAAATTTATGTTTAGTATATTGATTTAAAAGCATTTAAACAAAATTATAATTAATCATATAAATTTTAATTTAAAATATGACATTTGAACTTAGATATTTGGAAGATAGTGACAAAATTTGAATAACAAATTTAATTTCAATTTTAAAATATTTCTATTAAAAGATCAAAATATGTAATTAAATCAAATTTTTTTGTTAAAAGATTAAATTATTTTTTAAAATATATTAATTAGAAAAATGTATTGGTTTGATGTAAAATATTACTTAATTATATTTTATAAACTCATATTTAGTATGCTGATTTAAAAACATTTACACAAAATTATAATTAATTATATAATTTTAAGTCTAAAATATGACGTTTGAACTTTGATATTAAGAGATATTAGCAAATTTTAAATAATAAATTTAATTTAAATTTTAAAATATTTTTATTAAAAGATCAAAATATATAATTAAATTAAAATTTTAAATTAAAAGCTTGCTTATTTTTTAAAGCATATTAATTAAAGAATATATATTTATTTGATGCAAAATATATTTTTAAGAAAAAAATTTGATATAACTTTTATTTTTAATAACTAAAATGAAGTCATATAAACAAATTAACTTCAAATGGAGACACTAATAACATGATTTGATGTAAAAAATTAAATAATTATTTATTTAATATAAAATATACTTTAAAAAAATTGATATAAACTTTATGTTTCAAGAATAAAATAATAGTTTACTCGAGCTCCTAGTCCAAACGTTCTTACCATTAACATGAAAAAAAAAAAAAAATTACCACGTTCACCAAGGAAAGAGGAAGGGGGAATGACGAGAGATACGGAACCCCATAAATTTTTTGACGTTTTTATATTTATTCACACCGAAGTTTTAAGAGGGATATGGCTCCCACAAGTCATTCTCCTTTGTGAGTACATAGTAAATACTTAAAAAGGAGAATTATATACAATTTATTGTTAAAATGGGTAAATTTATAAAAAAATTATTTTCTTAAGTAGTTGAATGTTTTTATTTTTTATCAGCTATTTTCATATTTCAAAATATAAAAATTAAATAAAAATATAAATATCAAAATAAAATTAATTATTTAACAATAAAAACATTTAATTTTTTGTTAACTTTAAGCCTCATGTAGAACTATTTATTTTAAATTGACTTTATTGAAAATTAAAAAATTTCTATATATTTACAAAATTTTAACACTCATCATTTCAAGCTAAAAATCCTAATTCCACCTTGCCTCTATGTGTGCATACCTTTAAATTTTGAATTATAGAAATGTTGATAGTTTGCAAAAACTTTATAAATCATACCCTAATCTCTTTCTATTATTTTTGTGTCCACTGAATCCAACGAAACGTCAAAAGTTAACACTTTCAAATGCACCTTTTCACTTAAAGGAGTATATTTTATTTTTTCCTTTTATAATAAAAATGATAAATTATTTAATATACATAATATTTTCAATTTTAAATTAGGATATTAAAATGGAAAAAAGATCTAAAACAACATCAAATACTATTACATCATTAAAAATATCCACGAGCAGATTTTAATTTTTAAGTCTAGATTTTCAGACTGAGGGATGTGTTTGAGATATTTAATAAAATTAATTTTTAATTTTAGGTTGCCCATGAGACGGTTGACCTATATAAATGGAGTTGCTGAATAAAAATCATGTGTAAGCCTCACTCTAGCTGTTTTCTTTTGCCCAAAGAAAAGGGAACTGTTTTAAAGCCCTTTCTTTTCTTATAATTTTCCTTCAGAATGGCCTACATCATGTCGTTTTACATATCTGTATACATGGATTTGACTTCAAAGCCCGTGGTTTCAGCTTAGTTTAAAACTCAGTTTCAATATATTCTGGTTAACATTAACATAAAATAAAACTATATCAGTGGCAAATCATTGATTTGATAAATTAATCATACAGCCCAGGTTTACCGCGGCGGCCAATATTCTAGGCATAAATAGAATTGTTTGTTTCTCTCAGATAAAGTTAAATTAATATTTATTCTTTAAAAAAATACGTAAGTATTTTATATTCGATATTTTCAATTTACAGAGATTTCAAATTCAAATGATGCTGAAATGGTGTTTGAAGATAATAATGGAGGATGCAAAGACGACTTTTAGAATTTAAATTTCAAACAACAAATAATGGAAATTACTATGCACGTTCCTCCCAAAAATTATAAAAATATATCCAAATCATCAGTACTCCATTATTGCCACCAATTCATTGAATCCATGAATGCGATGGAGGAGAGAGAAGTCTGAATCTTGGCAGATGAGTGAAGAGAACACTATGAAAATCATGCATATCTATTAATTATTCAATATTTTGTGGTTATGTTTGATTGGAAGACTTGAAATGTATATTTAGTGTGGTAGCTTTCTTGAGTTAAGATTTCAACCACGTGGACTCGTTATTGATGAACTGGAGCCCATCTGTCTAGCATGGAATGTGATGTGAGGATGAAAGTTGCCAGCTCCACCTAATCTAGGTCCTTCTTTGCCCCCTTTCACGCTCTGCTCACAGGCATTGTTGTCAATTTGTGATTATATAATATATAAACATGAAGGAGGGGAAAATAAACATATTATCTTTATTTATAATGATTTTCATAAGAATTCAGATCTATTTTACAATATGTGTATTACAGGGAAAGGATATTACATTTTATGAAAGTTATATGAATTGAAGTGTATAATTTTTTTCATTAGTGCATAAATAATTATTGTATAAAATGGGTTATTTTCACGTAAAGCGAAACTTCACAATACTCCAAATGTTTTAAAATAGATTTGTAGAGATGAAAGACAAAAATAAGTTTATAACACAAAAAAAAATGCATAATCATGTTCAATTAATTAATTAATTATGATAATAAAAATTATGTTTATATTCAAATTTGAATGTGGGATTTATGATCGGTACATAGAGCGAGGGCCTCGCAACATGGGCATACTCTAATTAGAGTGATTCGTAAATTTGATATTCCAACTTGAATATCAGTTTTAACTTTTTTTTACTACAAAATTTGTATAGAAGCGGAAATAGCTAAAAATGGTTTCTTGGTAGATTTGGCCGTAGTGTTGAATTTCTGGATTATTCTCTCATGCAATTAAATGAACAAAGCCCAAAAGAGATATATATATATATATATATATATAAAAGTTGAGGGAGACCACTAAGAGTGTACATTGTACTATGCTATTGAAAAAAAATAAATTCTTAATCATTGAGTGACTTGGCTCTAAACATTTATCGGGTAGCTGTCCCGGTTGAGGAACATTTATACTGTACTTGGATGATAGAAAGGAATGGAAGGAATGGAAGATGATTTTCTGTTAATTGGTTGGGTGAAAATAGAGAGGAAAGAAAGTAGAAGGAAATGTAATAAAAAGTGATTTAAAAAATAAGAATAATAATATAAAATTATAAAATTACATAATACATGATTAAAATATACAAGTATTATATTTAATTTATTA
>JANHAO010029419.1:0-10381 GCA_026873985.1 Saraca asoca
TCTCTCTCTCTCTCTCTCTCTCTCTCCAGTGATGCATGCATGCACCGAAGATGAAGAAAGTAAGAATGTAAGGTATAAACGTACCCTTAACACGTGTGCATCTGGAAGAACTAATGATAGTAGCATGCAATGCAAGTTATTAGAATTTGAATTTTTGATTGATGATGAAATAGAAGGAATCAAAACACAGAGACAGAGACATATACGCGTTTACAGACAAAGCTGCTTTTGCTGCGTGCACACCGTGCCATTCACGTCTCTCTTTTTTCTTTGTCTATCAATCCATGGCGCTTTCCTTTGTGAGAAATGATGGGCGGTGTTGGAGCTTTGATGGGCTAAAAGATAAGCATTGAGATTGACCCTTCAACAATGGAGTGGTGTATTGTGCACTATGCGTTGTGCATAAGGGCCCCACTGTGTTTCCCAACTCTCTAACATCCTCTCATCATCAACCTCCCACAACTCTTTCCACCACTACTTGCTCGCTCTCTTCTAGCTCCACATGTGATCTTGTTCGTCCATTCTTTCTTTTTAGCCATCAGGTAATGTTTGGATTAATCTGTGCACACATCAATTAGTTTACTTTTTCGAGTGAGAAAGGCCATACATACTTCAAAAGAAATTCAGTTAAGATCAGGTCGGTTATTATAATCACTAGACTAGAATTTTTACAATTTTTAGTCAGAATGTAATTTTATTTCTTTATATTAATCACGTAAAATTTTATTTATATCAATATGAATGAGTACAAAAGAATTTATAATATATATATTTATCTCATTAATAAATTAATTGTTAAACACTGATATTACATTCAAACACGATAACAAATTTTAAGAAATGATTCATGGTTTTCCATCTTGCTAACAAATTCTTTGTGACCTAATCCCAAAAAATCATTTTTCTTGTATATAAAAATTCAGCCAGCAACAAATCTAATCCAATAAAAAATTTACATTCATACTTCGTCCCTCAACCACCAAACTTAGCTTTTGTTCGTTCTCTCTTATAATGGGCATGCCCAGAAAAAGCAGAAAGTGTTGGAGTACAGTGTGAGTGCTATGTGTACATATGTCTATGCTCATATAGTGCATGCATAGCTGACATATATATTTGCTTGTAGGGCACAAAATGTTCCTTCCCTCTCCCATTGTCCAAAAGTAAGAGTGGGTAATTATAACTTAAAGCTTCTTGTTTTGTTAAGAAGATAGGGATAAGTAAAGCAGTTTGTGCAACATCAAAGGCTGATCTTCGTGTTCCATACTATTATTGTTGACTGATCTTCTCAAATAGGCTGATTATGTGATCCCTTTTCTCTTTTATATTTTATGTTGCTTGATCATATGTTAGATTTTGATTTGCTTCTAAGCTCATGAGTGGTCAACTTACTGGATTAAGATCCAAAAGTTTCAAAATATTTTTATTTAGTCGTAGCTCAAGTGATAATTAAAATTACTCTCAATTATCAATCATGCCTTAAAATTCAAGCAAACCTTAAGACAATAGCACCCGCACCTTCAACAAAATCATTAGCTTGAAAATTGATTCACACTGTCCAAGCCCAATATATACATAATTTAATTAAATGATGCGTGGAAAAATCTCATTACTTAGAAAGGTAGGGTTTTTAGAAATATTGGTGACGTTTATTTTATTTTATTTTTTAATTTTAAATGGTGATGTTTCATTCTCCACTTTTTTCTATTAATTTAGTCACACGTTGTCCTTCCCATGCCAGATCTTATCTTTTCTTCTTTTTCAAGTGAAGTTGCCTTTCGTTTGGTGGGGATTGAAAGAAGAAATAAAAACCCTTACCTATTTTAGAGAAAATGGGAAACCGTTCACATTTTGAGATTCTGCATCATAGTTGAAGCAAATTCCTTTCTAAAAAGATAGAAATTTTGTCAAACACACCATACGCATGTCTTGTCCTCTTTCATCATTAAGCAATTAATCACTTTTTTAAGCCCTAATTGTCTTCACTATCTGTATCAAATCACCAACAGCTAAATGGAATATGCGAGCTTAAGCAAAACCACAAGCCACCTAACCAAGGAAAATGACCATTCTCTTCTACTTAAAATCTTTTAGTTGACTGTATTAGCAACTTGAACGGTCCTGTTAATGCAGATGAGAAAATAATAAACTTAGGAGCCCAAAATAATAATAATAATAATTAAAAAAAAAGATTCCACTTTTGCTTTGACATGAAGAACTTAAAATATGGTCCTAAATGACTTTAGGTCCCTAGTTTCACAACCATGTCTCCTTTTATTAGCCAAAATTTTCCTACTTGAATTGATGCATTCAACAAAGTTAGGGATAAACCTTGCCGACAAACCCTAAAATTTTCTCCCAGATCAATCATATCAGCTTTTTTCCCCTTTTCTCTCTGATTCATAAACAAGAAGAAAATAACCTTACCGAAATGGAGCATATACTTATGTTTATGTATCATTTTGATCAGTGCTAACCCCACGTGCGAAAAGCCAGTAATATTGTGACAAATGGCTCCAAAAAAGTAATACCTTATTTCTCATGAGCCAATCACGGAAGGAAGTGGGAGTGGGGCACACCAAAGACTAGTTTTCACTCTTTAATTATGCCTCCATAGATTGTTAATTAGCTATAAGAGATATTATTAATTATATAATATAATAATATATATTAAGCAATTGCTAGGATTTGTTTAATGTTTACTGTGTTTTTCTTTGATAGGGCCCCCATGTATGGTAAGATTTGAAGAAAAGGTTGTTTGTCTTTATCTTCATTCAGCAATTGTAACCAAAAAGAATATATATACATAAACTAAGGGGGAAAATGAAATGTTCATATGTAGAAAGGTTGATTGAGGATAATGTGGGCATACCTCCTCATTAGCAACACAACAATAACATAATGATAATTAAAGGGAGGAGAATTGGTTCTTTAGTCCATATGATTTCATGATTTGTACTCCAAATATTGAGTGGTGGACAAACGAGACATGTGAATTGTGAACAAAATTATTCAAAGACATTATTATTTGCTTGCCATTGTTGTGGAGTGGTTTTTTACTGTACAAATTGTGTAAAGAAAGCAACTTATGGCTATGTGGCTTAGGATTGGGCTTTAATATTTATGTCTTCATCCTTTGGGCATATTGTAAGATGGAGAACCTTACCAATATTTTTAATTTTAAAGGCCTTGCATCATTCCTTGTGGTCCAAATCATGTTCACAAACAATTTTATATGGTTTAAGATGAAAAATATCGCCAAAGGCTGCTCGGTTGACACATCCTGATACCCTTTAGTAATATGGTATAACAGGGTGCAGGGATTGAATTCCCACCCAACCACTCCCCTTCCTAAATGCCCTCTGATGACTCAAAAAAAGAGAAAAAAAAATCCACTCAAGTCTAGGTCAAAATTTTGGATTAATGAATTAAAGTTTTGCATAACAACGTTGGGTTGAAAGTCATATCTAAAAATGTGAAAAATTATTAGACACTCAAAATATTTAAAAACCAATTTGCAAAATATATTTGTCATTGTCAATGTCAATGTCAATGTCAATATAATAGATAAATATATAGGAAATACATAAAAGTTTTAAAAATCAAGGCTGACCGATCAAACCATTTTGTTTTTGTTCTACATGAACTATCGAAGGTAATATATATCTTTTCCAGAGTCTATGCATAGGGCTAGGAAAAATAAGTTCAGCTCGAGCCCTATGTAAAATTTAGGTTAAATTAATTTGTAGCTTTTTGTATTTTTATTATTTTTAAGTGATTATTTATGATTTAAAAATTTGGAATTACATACTTGGAGTTTTTTTTTAAGTTTCTAATTGGATATTCATTGTTAAGTTTCTATTTAATTATCATTTAATTTCAAAAAATAATATTTAAATTCTAAGTTAGTATTATCGAACACTTATTTATGTCTATAAATAATTTTTTTTAGAAAATGTTGAATGTAAAAATTAATTCTTCATAATAAATGATTAAATTAATATATAATTCCCTATATTTTTACTCTTTTTTTTATGTGGTCACTTATTACTTAGAATTTTGGAGTTGAGCATTTGTAATTTTTTCAAGTTTCTAATTAGGTATTAATTTGGAAACTTAGATGTCATGCTTGGAATTAAATGATAATTGGATGAAAATTAACTGCAAGTATCCAATTAGAAATTAAAAAAAAAAATTACAAGTATCCAATTTCAAAATTTTAAATTATAGGTGGTCACTTAAAAAAACAATAAAAGTATAAGGAGTTGTAGATTAATTTAACTTAAAATTTAACATAGTATATGGAATTCAAATTTAACTTTGACTTGATTTTTTTTGGCTCGGATCTAGTCTTATTTTTAAATTGGTGGCCCATTAATAACTTGATTTATGGCCTTTTCTTTTTTGTTTACATCAATTTGTGACTATTTCAAATCAATAATTATAGGTCTCAATGTTATTTTGTACTTTCATGTTTCAATAGCCTAGTGTAATTTTTTTTTTCTTATCTTAATCTTTTATTTTGCTGACAAATTAGATTATTTTGTTAGTCTTATCTTGATTGATCTTGTTTTTTTTTCTTGTTGGGTTATGTATAATTGTTCATGTTGCAAAAAAAAAAAAAAAGTGACTCCTAAAAATATAAATATATGTATAAACAGGATTGGATTTAGCTAGTTTGATTTTTTAAATATAAGTTCGAACTTAATCAATTTGAAAAAAAAAAGGATCTAATTTTTTTCTGTCAAAACCTAGTCTGTGAGTCTAAATACTTTGTCAAATCCTCATTTAAATGAGATTGATTTTGATCCAAAAATTGAGTTAGGCCCTATCTGCCCAACCCTATTAATAGGACAAACAACAAGTCAAATTAGCTCACAACTCAATTCAAATTTTTGCTTGAGAAACTGAGTTCATAAGACAAATGAGCAATACATAAATTAAATAATCTGGCTTGTGTTTTAAATGAGTTGAGCTTGAGTTAATGAAAGCTTAGTTCATTTAATTGTGAGTTGATTTGATACATAGACATATAAATAAAAAATAAATATATATGTATGAATATATATTATAATATATTATATTGTAAAATAAAATATTTGACAAAATTTATTATAAAATAATATATTTTTATTATTAATATGTTATTTTATTTTTTATAAGTGTTTTAAATATCACTGTAAGTAAAAATATGAAAAATTAGATTAATAGTGGTTATCACTTGATGATATTACACTCTTTATGGACACACTTCATATTATAAAAAGAGGCAAAACAAAAAAAATTGATAAATAATTTATTAATTTTATTTTAATAAGTCAAATAATTAAATAAATAACTTTTGCTTCATGTTTTATTCTGCCAAATAATAAAGTTAGGAAAAATATGAAAGAATTGGAAAATTTAGAGCAAGTAATCATTTTTAGTCTAATTTTGATCATAATATAATTTTATATTTTGAAACAAACTATTATTTATATTTCATTAAGTATGCTTATGATATGAATAGTAATATTATAATACTATTTTTAGCTATTTTATATTTTTATTTATTCTATATTATTAAATTACAAACATATTTGCTTTCATAAGTTTTTTTTAAGTTATTAAATTGTTAAGAAAATACTTTATTATTATAATTAACTTAAACTTAATGAGTCCAACTGAGGTGTTTATAAGTTTAATTCGAGTTGAGTTTGAGCTAAAAAAATTGATTCAAATTGAGCTTAAGCTGAATCATGAGCCAAAAAAATTTAGAATGAGTTAAGCTTAAGTTTAGACCAACTTAGCTCAATTTAGTTAATTGCCAGCCCTACCTATTATGCATCATAAAAATTTCTGATTTTATTATTAATTATAAATTTATTTATCTTAAATGTGTTATTTTATTTTCTTCCTCAATAAACACGATACTTTTATTACGTCAACAAAATTTATATTGGCATACTTGGTGGTGGTTCACACAAAAATGGATATTCACCGGCCCATTTTTTTGTGGGTCAACTTCATGGCCGCCTTCGAAATTCTTACCCTGGTTGAAGGCCTGGTCCGCCAGATTGTATATGGGCTTATTTTTTTAGCCTTATTGAAATGAAATGCCTCGACCCCAACAGACACCAGCATAAAAGCTGTAACCCTAATCTCATAACTGTTCTTTGTCGGCCCATAACCGCTGAGCATGCCTATATATCCGACGGCGCCTTAACCCTAATCCCGCAATTCTCTCTGCTTCTAACGGAGATGAGCATCGGCTGTTATATATAGGGTTCCTTCCTTTACTAGCTGATTCATTTTCCATATTATTAACTATCAATATCAATTTCTGGTTCTGATTTTGGGTTATGGGATTTAGGGTTCTAAGCAATCTGGTTTTCAGTTTTCTTTATTCTGATACGTAGATGAAGGAGGACGCAAATCCCGATGAGGAAGATAACCCAAATTGATAGGAAGTGCCGTATGACACTCCAAACAGCAGCGTGGGTTCCTTCGAAATCCCAATTGTCTCATCCACCAACGGCAACCCCATTCCGACTCATTGCCTACCCGGCGCGGTGTCGTTTGGCAGTCGTTGGTCGGGATCATTGTGACTTTGATTCTCCGCTGTGTGTGTGATTTGAAACGGGACTCTGAGGGTATCTTTTTGCTTAAAATTTCATTTTTATTTTTGGTTTGAAATTGGAGAGGTCCAATGCCACGTCGCTGATAGCTGAATGAGCATTGACCAGCGATGCTATGATTGGACCAAAAGCAAGATTAAATTGTTTCGCATCTTGATAGGAATCTGTGGATCTTTTTCCTACGATCTACGGAGCCGTATTTTGCGATTACATTTAATTATGTTAGATGTTAGTAGTGTTAATGAAGCCAATGAGGACTAATTTGATTTGGAATTACCGGCTGAGTAATCTTCCTTGATGTTAATTTCTGGCTGACTGAGGCTTCATTTAGTTTTTCTATATTGTCTTCTGTTCTTAGTATGACTGGGTTTTGTGACGCTGGGAATTTCCCTTTTGCCTTTCAGCCGATCGACCTGAGAACACAATTCATATGAACAGATGGTAAATTTAAAATTTTTTTACGAAAGCATATCTATTAAACAAATTAAAAAAATTGAATAAAATCATCTAGCATTTCTATATTGTCGTCTCTTCTTATTGTGTCTTGAGTTTTGCAACGCTGGGAATTTCCTTTTTGCCTTTCAGCCGTCGTCTGGAGGACTGAACAGATGGTAAATTTAAATAGTTATATATGCACCATCTATTAAACAAATTAAAAAATTGAATAAAAACCAACAAAAAAGGTTGATCACAGTTTAATTTAATTTAATTTTTTTGAACTCCAAGATGTAAAACATTTGGCTCAATGAATATGTGATTATAAATATAATTTGATTATTAATAATTATTTTTTTAAATAATTGATTATAAAATATTATTTAATAATTGATTATATATAATTTAATTTTTTAATGATATATATAAAAAGTATTTTTTTAATATTAAATAATTAAAAAGTGAATTAAAAAAGAGAAAATAATACGAGGTTGTCTTTATTATATTTTTTTTTGAAAGAATAACAATAAGTGAGAAAAATATGAGTTATATAATTGAAAGATTTTAAAAGTGCAATAAATGTCTCTAAAAAATATTATAATTAATTAATTGATCTATAAGTAATTATTAAGTATTCTACTTAACAAGCATTTAGGGATGAACTCATGAGAAACAATGAAACAATTTAATGTTATGTTGATTTTTTTTTCGAGATTTCTTCATTAATTAATTCTCATTGCATAATAAAAAATAAAATTAAAACATCGAGTAAATTGGTCCGAACTTTTGCCAAATATTAAAATAAAAAAAAAGAAGTATTGTATCAAATGAAAAGCGAACTAGTAAAATGTAAAATGCAAAATCCTTACTGTACACATAAATATTACGTATTAAATTATACAAAATATATAGCAAATAAATTACAATTTTAATTTATAGAAATTTTTTTTATAATTCTTTGATAACTTAAATTTAGGTGCAACATCTTGAATTTTCTAAGATATATTTCGATAACAAAATGACTTTTTGAAAAAAATTTGAAAAGAGTAATTTTGAAAAAGTTGAGAATTTAAAATTGTACATTTTAGGATATAAAGTGTTCAGACATAGTGGGAAAATTTTTTTTATAAATAATAGGGATCTTCAAAAATTGGAAGTTTTTAATTTGGATGCTCAAGCAGCCAAAAATTTGTGTTTTTAGAAATTAATTTCCAAGAAACATTGAAAGGATCGAAACTAGGGCTATGAGTGCCTAACGAGTGTAAACTTATAGTCATTATAAATTTAATTAATTCAACTAATTTATATAAAAATTTCATGATTGTTGGTAATTAGTGAATATGTTAATTGTGGATTCAAAGTGGAGGAAATGAGGAAAAATGGTTTAAGACAAAATGAATCAAAAAGGAAAGTTGTTCTTTTTTCATTTTTACTCTCCTAAAGTCGGTTCCTTTTCTTTCTCTTAAGCCTTTTTGGGTGCTTCAAGCAACTATTAGCTTCTTCTTCAAGTTCACATACACTCTCTCTTTACAAGCTCTTATTCTCTCTTTAGGTCCTTCATCCTTCTATGTAAATTTATTGTATTTTTATGATTGATCTCTCTCTTCTTCCTCTTTAATTTGACATCAAAATCTTGTTGATTCATGGAGTAAGGGTTGAGTTACAAATTTTTGAAATCTACTGTTGTTATTTATATCATTATTCAACCCATGGATCAATATGATTTTTATGGTGTTTTAGAGCTTGAATCTATTAGATATAACTTGTTTATATTAAATGGAATCATAATCTAATCATATATGATTAGTTGAAGAGGAAAAATCCTTGGAAATTTAAAAGCTAATAAGCTTTTCCTTTGTATTTTGAAAGAATATTGAAGATCTTTATGAGATTTGTTTGATTTATTTATTTCCAACTGCTAAGGTGAGTAATTCTTACCTTTCTTATGAATCATAATGTGTTTATTGCTTGTGATCTATTGAATGGTAGTGCAAGTTGAAGAAAATGGATACTTATGATTTTGAGACAAAGTTTGAATTTGAGTAAATTTGATGATAGAATGGTTAGTATGTTGTTGAAATACCTGAGTCCTATGCATGATTAAGTACTGAAAATATGTTGTGTTGAATTCCTATGACGTAGTGTAGAGTTGGAAGTTATTTTCCCCTATTTTTTGTTGCTTTCCTACCATTCTTGCTCATGCTAGTAGAATCGCAAGCATGATCACAAGCCTAGAAATTGAAGGACGAGTAAAATCGCAAGGACTTCCCAAAAGGTTATGCATTTTGGTGAGTATACACGCATTTTCAACTAAATTTTTGTGATTTTACTCGAATTTCAAACCCGATTCTAATTGCAATTTTGATCACACCTCCATAATTTTTTCACTTTTTTTAGTTTAAACTTTTTTCTATTTAAAATCTATTTTATTTCTTTGGGTCTAAACTTACATGAAATGCAATTAAGTTGAATAACACAATGAGAAGTCTTGAATGAGTAATTTCTAAGTCAATACTAATTAACCTAGTAATTGTTTATACACAAATGTTATGGAAAGCAATGTGGATAGTTATAAAGATAGTGTGATAGAGAATGTGTGGTTGAGACAGTAATAAAATGATTGTCTATATGTGAATAATAGGAAAATGATCATGATACTTATTATAATAATGTGACCTATATAATAATGAATGAGGTATAAGAAGTATCTCGTTTTGGTTGCAAAAGGTCTTTTTCAACCTCTATTTGTGAACCCCTAGCTTATTTATGGGCTTTTAAGGAAGACACTCAACTTAATGGATCAAGTTAGATCTTGGAATCCCAAATGGGCCAACTTAATTTGCATGAGTTTTGGCTCATATTTCCTGGAAGCAAATTGAAAGACTTTAAACTATATATTTTATATTAGTCTATATATAAAAATAGTTTTTTTATATCTACAATTATGCCCTTAAAACTTATTTATATGAACACTTATAGCGTAGTAAATGAGTTTTAATTTTTTTTTCAAAATTTTTTCCTTTAGGAACTTCATCTTGGACAAAGTTTTTATTTTAAAAATAAATTTTAAAAGTTTTATCATGAAATATTTTCTATATATTTTGTTAGCCTTAGAGTGGAGATTGTTAACCTTGAAGATTATTTGATTAAGACACTCTAAGCTATATTTTGATTTTAATGTTGAAAAATAAATTTTAGAAAAATAAATTTTAGTTGTGATGTAAAAATATATTTCTTTTATTATTTATTACTGATTTCTATTTGATTTCAGGTTATATCAAGCATACAAGACTTTGATACAAGAAGATTATTTTTTGATCTTTTGTTATTTT
>JANHAO010029420.1:0-10389 GCA_026873985.1 Saraca asoca
AATTCAATTAATTGTTAAAGATCATAACTGTGGTGAAACCTCAATCCTAGGCTTTTATAATTATACTTTTCTTATTATTTGCTTATTGCCCTTTCGTTAGATCTCTTTATTCTCTTTACTATTCTTATTTGATTTAGGCATCTTATATTGCAAACATCTAGCAATTGATAACAAGATCTCTATGGGACTTGACCCGTATTTGCAGAACTCTACTATAACTACGCCATGCACTTACAAAAAGCAATACAATCATTATACACTATTGATGGTAAAATTTTGTCCACCCCAAGTTCTGATCCTTAAGCTACAAAATGAATGTAAAAAGAGAGAGAGAGAGAGAGAGAGAGAGGGCAAAAGGGTACCAGAAGTTTTTAACGTGGTTTGGCTAAAGTCAATTGTTGACTCCTATGTCCATGGCTTCTATTACTCTTTGTTGAGTGTATTGTATCTAATGATCGTATGTTCACATGCAATGATTTCATCCCCTTTTATAATAGTAAGGGATTACAGTTTGGGCGTAAATTTACAATAGATAAGTATCATGACTTAATTAGGATTACATAATAGATCAGGATAGACGGTTATAATGGACTCCTACAAGAATAAAAGACTGGATGGACTTTCCTAATGGTTAAGGACTCCTTCTACAAGCTGCAAGCTAGGCCTTGCTTTCACCACCTGATGTTGTTACTTGACCCACGTTGACCAATGATCTTGGCTTGCATTCAATGACCTGGTATCTTGGTCCGATGGCTTCAATCCAAATAAGCTAGACCTTTGTTAGCTGAGTCTGTCTATTTGGCTTTTACCAGCCCATTTATGCAATACCAAAGATTACCCACAAAATTAGCCCCTAGCTTTCAGTGCAATTTGTGGACTAGGAGATGAAGTTTGCTGGTAAAAGCTGGAGATTGCAATCAGTTCTTTTGTCTCATTTTGTCTGCCCATATCATCATTACCACATTAAATGTGTGCACTTTTTCATAATCGTCAGTGCAATAGTGCCAAAGCCCTATTTTCATTGGCCCATTAGATCCAGGGTGGTTGATCATTCTCTTGATCTAATGGTGTGCATTATAAAGTGAGAAAATCTGCACTTCAATTTTTCTTATTTTCAAGCTCTCACCTAGTCACCGATATTCCTTATCCTTGTTGCATCTACAATAACAACCTTCAAGTTCGGCTCTCTAGGGATTTGATCGTGCTTGCCTTTTTCTGGATTCTTGATTTGGTAAGTCCTCTGAACACATCCTTGGTTCTAAGTTCTTACTTTTTATGAATATTTTGTTTGTGAGTTTCTAATATCTGGTAGTTTGAATTGGTAATGCACACTCATTAGTCGTTAGGAAATTCTTCCCTGTTGACTGGTTCTATAGTGTGTTTATTTGTGGGGTTGTTTTTGCTTTTCAAATCGGTGTATCACCTACCTAATAAAGTGCCTATTGGTATTGAGGCTGCAAATTATCAAATTTGTCCTTGGTTTTTGTGACTTGATAGGTTTATTGGTCAAGCCTCCCATATTTTCAATATCCGGGTCTTAGATGTGGTGATTTGAGGTGTGTGTGGCCTGTTGCATAGGAGATCTTATTATCTTTTGCCTGTAGGTAAGGCCTATTTTTAGTAACCTGGTGTTGTATACTCAAAAAGGGCCTCGTAAGGATGAGCCCCCAAGGAAATGAAGATCAGTTCTCGCAAGGCAACAAGGAGCTATCAGGAAACTTTGCCCAAAAGAACAGGAAGAAGCAATAGATGAAGACGAATGCCAAACCCTGTTTCACTCATCACTATGGAAACAACGAAGGCAAGGAGTACGTCGTAGAGAACCGTACCCCAGTGACAGCACGATTTAGTGGTAAGGGCTAAAGGGTCGACCCAACATCATGGTTGGTCGACCTTCTCGCACTCGCTTCCTCCATTACGACGATCCTCACTGCATCCCAAAGCAAGGAACTCTTGCTTGAGACAAACAGAATATTTTTTCTGATACGGTAATAGCTATAAGCTTGCAAAGACGGCCTGAGAAGCCTACTTCCTTAGTCTACGATCAGAATGTGGTCATTTCACTATCCTTTCTTATTTATCTAATGTAACACAACTATAGCTTATAATTAATGAACGAAGCTCATCCTTCCTCTATAAATAGGAGGACCAATCCTTGTAAAAAGAAGGGACTAATAAGTTACAATAGTCACTACCGTGGGCGTAGGGTCCAGTAAGTTCTGGATTTGGCTGAACCACGTAAAAGATGAGTGCCTCCCCTTACAATCTTTCTATCATCTACTTGATCTATACCATCTTTCCTCACCTTTAAACCCAGAATAGGTCTGGGATCCCGAAAAATCTCCCATTGGCCGGATTTGGGGCATAACCAAATTTTGACGTTAATATTTTGGCACCGTCTGTGGGGAATCTCACCTATTCTGGCTAGTTTTTCATTGTCATGGCCAAAGGAAGAGTCACTAGGGCTTTGAGTGCATGACACCGGACGCCGGACGGATATGTTTCGATGACAAGTTCATCCGCCGCCCCTGTGACAAGGGCAGCCACCGACCCCCCTCAGGCCTGTCTAGTGCAACTAGCTCTCATTGCCGATGACATTGAAGAGCCATAGGCTTAGCTCCAGCGTCAAGAGAGGCTTGAGCACATAATGGGGGAATTGACTAAAACAATCTTGATGTTGATACAGGCACAAACCTAGAATGCGCGTGCACAGGCTGATCCTGTTGTACCTGAGGTAGAACGTTCCAACGAAGTAATCCGAGAACAAGAGCCGTATCGCCACTCATGTGGTCAGAACGATGGAGCAAATGTCCAAGTCCCTGGTCATGGACTAGGGGGCTTAGATACTGTGGTGGAAGGTCTCCTCTGAAGGGTCATACATTTGGAGGAGTGCCCTCAAACCTAAAATAACGAGGAGTGTCTTGGAAAGCAAACCCCTTTCTCTCAGGAGATTATGAAGGAGACTTTGCCAAACAAGTTAAAAATCCCCGTCATCTCGTTGTATGACGGAGACAGTGATTCATACAGCCACCTCGACTTGTTTAATATCTAGATGGACCTTCAAGCTTGTAGCCCTTCAATCAAATGTCATAGTTTCCCAGCCATCTTGGGGGAAGTTTCCCATGCTTGGTTCAAGAGCCTCCCAGCTCGTAGCATTCGCAGCTGGGGAGAGTGCCAGGAAAAATTTGTCAACCAGTACCAGGCACTAAGAAGGTGGCTTGAGCCCCCATGCCATCTTGCTACCATCTTCCAAGGTACGTAGGAGGTGCTAAAGGATTACCTTGCTCGCTTTAGGTGTGAGGTCAACGGTGTTGAGAAAACCTCGGATGAAACTATTCAGACCACCATCTCCACGAGACTCCGCAAGGATGGGAAACTATTTAAAAGCCTATATAAATACCTAGTGAGCACCCTAGGAGAATTTAACGAATAGGCCACGAAGCAAGTCAGATGGGATGAAACCTTTGGCCCACGAAGCCTCGAGACAGGTAGCTCGGTGTCTAGCAAGAAAAGAGGCAACTGTGGGGGCGGGAACGACAACCCTGAGCATCAATCCACGAAGAAAGGAAGGGATGAGGAACCCTCATTCCAGGCCTGCCACAGCACTTATGGCATCTTGTCAGATGCTCAAGATAAGATCTTCGCAATGGAGAAGGACAGAGAAGACTTCGGACAGCCTCTACCCTTAAAAATGCCTGGCAAATCTAGAATCAACTGAGGGAAATTCTGTGCGTATCATAACGAGTTCGGGCATATCACCTCGGAATGTTAGGCACTACGAGACGCTATTGAAGATCTTATTAAGAAGGAACACCTACAAGACTACATCGTGCGACCTTCCAAACAATAGCACAGGTCCCACCACCACAGGGCTGAATGAGAGCGATCCCCTACTATCAGGATAATTTTTTGAAAACTTTTGTGGCTATCTGTAAATTGTATTACCACCTCCTAAACTTGTGTACTAATGCAAGGTTTCCTTTTTGTTAGGATAACGACGTCCGCCGCTCGTACATTGTCGATCCGTCATATGAAAGGCAAAAGCATTTCGATCTTTTACTTAAGGCCATCCCCAGAGCTTAATCTAGAGACGAATTGACGAATCTTTCAGTCAGTTGAGCTACGGGCTTGCTAATTGGCCAGCGTAGCAGATGCACTCATTGAGGTGTGGAGACGCTTTAAAATAAACTCACATAGCCAGTTGAGCTGTAGGCTTGCTGACTGGCCAACGTAGCAGATGCGCTCGCTGAGGCAAGAAGACGCTTTAAAATAAACTCACACAGCCAGTTGAGCTGTGGGCTTGCTGACTGGCCAGCGTAACAGACGTGCTCCCTGAGGCGTGGAGACGCTTGAAAATGACTCACCAGTTGAGCCTTGTGCTCGATGAGGTGTAGAGGACGCTATAAAATACTCCTCTTGGGCACAAGATCGCCCCGACCACGAGATCGGCCACCCCTTGGGCATAAGATCGCAAGATCACCTCGGCCACGAGATCGGCCACCCCCTAAGGCACAAGATCGCCCCGACCATGAGATCGATCACCCTTTGGGCATAAGATCGCAAGATCACCCCAGCCACAAGATCAGCCACCCCCATAAAATCACAGTTTTCATGTGCACTATTGAGCACAAGATCACTCACTCTTCTCAACTTCGCAGCTCTCATGCGATTAAAGTAAAAGTTGCAGCTTTCATGCGTGCTGATCTTGTTAAGATCACACAGTGTAAGTCACAGCTCACTTGTGACCGAATATGTTTGTGCTTAAATTTATTTTGCAAGTACACCCAAGTCAATCGAATCGAATGCAAAAAGGAAATAAGGTAATTTTATTCATTAAAAGACCTCAGGGAGGCACGTTTACATCAGAAAGCTCTGAATACAAAGGAAGGGAAAAGTACAACAGGAATCCTAAAGTACAAGCTAGTTGAGGATAAAAACAAAAAGTGGAGGGAGAGATAAAGAGGAAGCCAGACCGGTGCACTACAACCATTCTCCTTCCAATTGATCACCAGCAACAATGCTGCCTTCCTCTTTCCCTCGACCACATGCACCTCCCAAAAAGATCGGATTAGAAAGCGCCTGGAGGCACAGCCAGACAAAGAACCGCCTCATGGTGAAATCGGAGGGATGCAATTCGGGATCCGTATAAGATCCTCCCACATCACTAGGGAAAATGATTCTTCCGAATCACATATGCAGCAGACCATACATGCCTTAATGGAGGAACAAAATTTCGAAGGTGGCTTATCAGGGTATTCCATGGTTTGTTGTGAATAAAACTGAAGGAAAATCTCCTCCTTTAAATAGGGCAAGGAACGGATCACTGACGCATCCAGATCCATCTCCCCTAACCACACGAATTAATGACCTCAGAAAAGGATCAGCTTAAATACAGCCGTAATTATTGGATGCACTTCAATAATGACAAAACCTGGGAAAAGGAAACAACGGTTCAAAACTTTTGACTAGTTAAAATAGATAGTCTTCTAACTCCTAACTCGCTACGCAAGATGAGAGTTAGGGGCCTTATGTTGTGTACTCAAAATAGGCCTCGCAAGGACGAGGCCCCGAGGAAACGAAGACCAGTTCTCGCAAGGCAACAAGGAGCTATCAGGAAACTTTACCCAAAAGAATAGGAAGAAGCAACAGACGAAGACGAATGCCAAACCCTATTTCACTCGTCGCTATGGAAACAACGAATGTAAGGAGTACGTCGCAGAGAACTGTACCCCAGTGACAACACGATTCAGCGGTAAGGGCTCAAGAGTCAACCCAATATCATGGTTGGTTAACCTTCTCACACTCGCTTCCCCTGTTACGATGATCCTCAGGGCTTCCCAAAGCAAGGAACTCTCGCTTGAGACAAACAGAATATTTTGTCTGATACGGTAATAGCTATAAGCCTACAAAGACGACTCGAGAAGTCTACTTCCACAGTCTACAATCAGAATGTGGTCATTTCACTGTCCTTTCTTATTTATCTGATGTAACATAACTGTAGCTTGTAATTAATGATCGAAGCTTATCCTTCCTCTATAAATAGGAGGACTAATCCTTGTAAAAAGAAGGGACTGATAAGTTACAATAATCACTACCGTGGACGTAGGGTCCAGTAAGTTCTGGATTTGGCCGAACCACATAAAAGATGAGTGCCTCCCCTTATAATCTTTCTATCATTTACTTGATCTATACCATTTTTCCTCACCTTTAAACCCAGAACAGGTCTAGGATCCCGAAGAATCTCCCATTGGCCGGATTTGGGGCATAACCAAATTTTGACGTCAAGACCTGGTTATTCCTTTTTCTATGTAGATGATAAGTCATAAACACTATGGTATCAAATAAGAAGTGGAGAGGATTCTAAATCCTTAGCCCGAAGAAGGGAGTTAGTGCGTTTAATAGATGAAGCAACCTCTAGGAGTGGTGAGGTCACCGAGAGGGTCGATGTTCATCCTTATCCCTCTAAAGGCCAGTAGGTTACTAAAGGTCAAAAGCCCTCAGACAATATGATGTTTACGTATCACCCTTCAATCATTAAATTTGATGATCTTATGAGCATAGTTGAGACATTTCGTTTCCCAAAAGGGTTGTTGTATTTTGGCACCTTTTCCTAATGATCACCTAGCCCATCCACCTAAGGGTTTTGTTGCCATTAGCACCTAACATCTTGTTGCAGGGCTTAGGTTCCCAGTCCACCCTTTTCTTATGGAGCTATTGAACAAACTATATTTTTCCCCTTTTTAACTCATGCTAAACTCATATTCTCAACTCACCTCTCTCATCTTCTTATATCTCAAAAATTGTCTCCCTCCTCCTTCAGTAAGAGTTCTCTGCTATCATTTTAGCATCAAGAGTGTGGGTTAGAGAGATGGGATTTACTATTTATAGGACCAAGAAGCTGAGTTCAAGAGGGTCTTGCCACAAGGTGATGTTAAGGGTAAGTCTAATGCGGGGTATTATAAAACCCAATGGTTCTATGTTTCTTGTCTATCATTACATGATCTTCACAGTTTTGGTTTAGTCTTTACTCCTTGTAAGCGAGCTGAGGCCATACAAGCTTATATAAATCTATTTTTATTTCTTGACTTTTAACATTCTATTAGTGAAGAACAATATCAAGTTTGATGAAGACCTCCTATGTTAGCATAAGCTTGCTCCAGCTTTAGACATTGAGCTTTCTAGAGACATAAAAGCTCACGAAACTAGGGAGGTTGGTCTAACAAATTTTGGAGAGTATAAAGACATGTTGATGTTTATCATTCGATCACTACAAACCTCCTATTCTACCAAATTAGTTATTGCTATCACCATTTCATCAACCCTGCTACTGCTACAACCCCTGCTGCTATAAGGTTGTCTTCTTTGGCCATAGTGTCTTCTCAAATGCTAGATCCTACCTTTCATCTTGAAGTGGGTAGGATGGTTGAGGAGGTTGCATCCCCATCTGATCCTCTTGCTAAAAAGCAAAGACTAAGTAGTGGAAGAAGGTCATTGTCACCTTAGAGGTGATACCTGAAGTTAGAGCTAAGAAGCGACCTTCCAATCTTGGCCTATGATGGAGGAATACTTTAACTTCCTTCAGAAAAACATTGAGCCGATCCTAAGGCCTTGTAATAGGGTCAAAATGTTGGAGTCAGAGGAGTTTTTGTGGGAAAGATTAATAGGTTATGCAACTCACCATAACCTGCTGGTAAGTAACATCTTTTAACTTGTTTCTATTGCCTTTTGTAATCTGACTTATTCATTCCATTTTTTTAGAGCCTAGTATCAATAATAAAGGAGGAGAATACACTCCAAGTTTAGGATGAAAGAAAGAAATAGCTTAAGGGCAATTTGGATACTGTGACTGCCGAGGTGTTAGAACTAAAAAGGAAAGTTAGAGAAGTCAAAGTTGCCAAGAAGGGAGTTGAGGAAGCTTTGTCTTACGAGATGGCAAAATCATGAGGCTGTTACATCCAGCCTTTATAAAGCTGTTACCGAGCTGACAATGGTAAAGGGTGAACTGGATGTGACAATATAGCAAGCTGAGGCTTCCAAAAGGAAACTTAAGGTAGCCAAGGATGAAGTTGCTTAGGCCAAGAATGTAGCTATATTGGCAAAAGAGAAGGCTACTTGGGTTAAGGCAGAGATTGCCATGCTGATTATGAAAGCTGAAGAGGAAATGGCATCTAAAGCTACCACTAACTTTTTGTTCACCTTATGGGAAGAGCATCCAAAGATGGATTTTTCCTTTTTTGTTAGGAATGTTCTCGAGTTCATTAAGGGTTTCAAGGGGCATATGAGAGCAACTTCTTCTAATAGGGGTTTGCAGCTAGCTGGTGGAGCATTTCCTGCTCAGAACTTGATAGAGAGTAATTCATAGGCCATAGAGATTGCTAGTCATCAAACTACCAGTGATCATTATGCTTCGCATGGTGACCCTCCTTCCCAAGGGACAGATTTTAGGGGCCAGTAGTAGTTATAGTTTTATGTGTTTCAAACTTTCATATAGATATTCTCCTCATTGAGGACTTTAATGAATTTTGTTATCATTATGATAGACCCCAACAAATCTTAGTTCAATAGATATTAATTAGGTTGAATGATCAATCAGTCACACTAATGCTTTTTGGCTTCCAGCAATGTATATTTATCAGGTCAAATGGCTAGTAGTTCACATGGATGTTCTTTTGAGCATTAATGTGCCTTAATTGGCAATAAGCCATTAGCTAGTAATGAATTGAGCATTGATGTGCCTCAGCTAGCAATGCACCATCAACTAGCAATGAATTGAGCACCGATGTGCCTCAGTTAGTAATGAATTAAGCATCAATGTGCCTCAGCTGCTAATAAGCCATCAACTAGCAATGAATTGAGCAATGATATGCCTCAGCTGGTAATGAATTGAGCATCAATGTGCTTCAACTAGCAATGAATTAAGCACCAATATGCCTCAGCTAGCAATGAGCCATTAGCCAGTAATGAATTGAGCACTGATGTGCCTCAGCTACTAATAAGCCATCAACTGGCAATGAATTGAGCACCGATGTGCCTCAGCTACCATCAACTAGTAATGAATTAGTTGCATGTACTGCTGAGTTAGTAGATCACATGGGGTGCCAAAGAGTAGGTTGTATGTAGTGCCAAATAGTAGGTCGCATACGGTGCTAAAGAGTAGGTCATATGCAGTGCCAAATAGTAGGTTGCATACAATGCCAAAGAGTAGGTCATATATGTTGCCGAATAGTTCGTCGTATACAAGGCTGTATAGCAGGTCATATGTAATGCCAAATAGTTAGTCATATACGGTGCCAAAAAGTAGGTCGCATGTTATGTCAAATAGTTGGTCACATACAGTGCCAAAAAGGAGACATTGTTGGGTTTCATGCAACAAGCACAGTGAAATTTTTAAAATTTTTGAAACCTAGCCAAGGATCCATATGTAGAATATAAACTAGTTGGTCCATAATGCTACCTTATTGCATTGCGTTTATTGCAGGATGCAGCAACATAGGTCACGACTCCTTATGGTGTTACGGTTTGATCCAGAAAACAACAACACGAATGGTGAATCCTTCGTCTCCTATGATGCCGTGGCTTGATACAAGGTTGCGGGATGATCTAGAATCATGAACAAAAAAGGTGCCATTGATGCAAAATCACAAACATAGAATAACAAATCCATGTCTCTATGGTATCCACATATGAGCAAAACAAAACTCCGATTATATGGATGGAACTGCCTCACACATTATGCCTCTGCTAGGAAACGTCTCTCTCTATTTTAGGATCTCTCAATGTTTTTCTGAAGAAAACCTTTTTCTTTCAATTTGGATGCTCACAAATAATGAATGTTGTCTACTTTATCATGCCCCTAAGAGTTTTATTTATAGCTCTAGGATTTTGTGAGAAAAAGACCTAGGCCCAGTCCTAGTCCTAGCCCAACTGAGAGTTCTAGTCTAATAGAAAGTGTGGAAAAGCTTTTGGGCTTAAGTTATTAAATTAGTCAAGCTAAGTTTAATAATTAAGCCCAATGTAATATAACATTAATAAAGCCCAATGTAATAAAATCCAATATTATATCATAATGGGCCATAATCAAAGGATCTCTTAATCTAATTAAGAATCTTATTTATATTATATTAATTTCAATTTTGTCTCACTCTTTGGTGTGACCCTGTAGGTTCTTATTACGTTGGCAATGATACCAAAAAAGAATGTAATTCTAACATCATAGAGAGTGAGCGGTATTTAGCAATACATCACTGCCACCTAACTAATAAGAATGTTAGTGATTCGACATACCTAAATAGTGACCAATAACCCATGTATCTTAGTCCCTTTTGTTCAAATATCCAGATTGAACTCGAGGCATGGAATGTGCCATCCTCTTAATAATTCAATCTATGT
>JANHAO010029421.1:0-10379 GCA_026873985.1 Saraca asoca
AAACTTCACATGAGAGTTTCAACTAAATATCTTGAAATCTAACTATGGGATTGCTATAAAATAAATTTTATGATTTAGGAATACTCATTAACCTTTAAAGTGCCGGTGAGGAGCTCCACCGGAGCTGGAAAGTTGCTGGTGACCGAAAAAAGGTAGCTGGCTGAACCAGCTTCAAACAAAAATTGAGATGCTACAGCTCAACAGAGGAAAGATACGGACGGTGGAAGAAGAGTCCAACACACTTGAACCAGATCGGATCAGAAGAACTCGTCAGAAAACTCAAGCTCACTAGGGAAGAAGACAACTTGCTGGGTTGATATTTAGGCAAGCCGAGGTGCTAAGCTACCAGCACCCTCTAAGAGGAAGTGGTCGGCACCAGAGAGGAGGAAAAGGCCTAAAAAATCCCAGAAAGCTGCCGAAGAAAGGAAGTGTTGACGGAGAAGAAGAGTGCCAGAGATGAAGGTAGTTTTAGGAAGGCTTGAGAAAAATGGAGGAAGAAAAAGTTGGCTGAAGATTTTTATGGTATAAGGCAAAAGGGGAAATTCGCATTTTGGCCCCCAAAGCTAAGCACCGCCTCAAATTTGCCCTACCGAAAATAAAACTTCTCATTTTAGTCTTTACCAAAATTTTTCATTTTAGTCCCTTTTTTTTATAATTAAGGTATTACAATGCCATTCAGAGATTAGTCTCTGGAACTTATGACTTGTTTATTAAGCTTGGTATGAAATATGGTTATATGGCTATGATGTACATATGTATTGTTATTATTGAAAAATTCCTAAGTTAGGTATGAATTTATTTTACTGAACTTTGGATTCACTTTTCTATGGACTATTTTTTTCAGATTCTTAAGAAATTGTAGTTATTCCACCTCCTGAAAAGTAAGAATGAACAATGACCTTATAGATATCACTATCGATGTCTTTACTACTACCATTAAGAATCCCATAGGAGTGTACCAAATTAAGATTCACTGCATCATTATTTTAAATTTAGCTGGTTGTGAGGTTTTACACAAAGTTAAGATTATTCCCTTAGAACCCTTAAATATCCTTTTGATGATGGCCATGAGATGGTTTGACCCCTAAGTTTTCAACTGTATATCTATATATTTTGCTAATTTTTGAAAATTTACAAATAGAATGACCATAGAGTACCCCCAAGGGCTTAATTAGTTTAACCTATGTTTTTTGAGTTCATGACAAGACATAGGTTAATTTGACTTTTTGACTTGCCTTGCCCTTGTAAGGATATATGGTTGTATATAGATGACTCTTGGAGTAGGTTAATTGTTGTATAGTTTTGGAGAACTAGTTAAAAACTTCTTGAATTGATGTTTAAACTAGCATGTGCCTATTAGGCAATTCTTTTGAACATAATAAAAGTATGTTTATATTCCAATGTGTCTATCTTTCTTTCTATAAGTTTATTATTTCTCAAACATGAATTGAGATTAAGAGAATATGATTAGAAAGTATTAAAGTGAACATGAATAGAAAAGGATAAAATAGGTAGTAGTGACAGATTAAAGATTGGTTATTATTAATTAGGGATTGATATTTACACCGATCATGGCTAGAGATTTGGTTTGTGACATTAAGTGCACAATAAATTTCTCTTTTCATTTTCTTTTCGCCCTTTTTAACAAAAATAAAAGGATAAACAAATATATTGCGACAAATGATGTCAAACAAACAAAATTATTAACTTCTCCTTTTATCTTTCATAATCAAATCTATCTTTTTGTTTTGATTTTAAAAAGATGAAATAAGCTTAAAAGGTAGGCAACATTGCAAGCAAAATTTTTCATTTTTTAAAAGTAAAGACATATATCTTCTTCATGTGATCCCAAAAAGATTTTAAAAAAATTTCATACCATGATCATATAAAAACAATCATAAAATAAATGAGCCATAAGATATAGAATTTTACCTTATTCCTTTAGGCAAGCATGAAAGTAATCTTTTGACATGACAAGTAAATAAACATTAAAAACATTCATGTCAAAACAATTGCAAGCCATATTACAAATAAAATATAAGCATAGCTCCCACATAAATCTTGTAAAAAAAAAATTAAAGATACAACCATATAACCTTTGATAAGGTAAAGTAGAAGTAAAAATAAAATTTTCTGTCTAACAAAGATAACAAGAATAGAATCATGCTTGTTTATCAATGATTTATAAAATTATGTAAACATGATATGTGACTAAGAGATTTAAAGCATATGCAAAAAATATCTTAAAGCTAATTTTCTCTTGTTTCAAAAAACATGTTCAAAATTAAAAAATGATTAAAAACATGAAATACTTATGAGATCAAGACATATATATTTACCAAAAAAAATATAATCATTTTTTAGCATGAAAAATATAATTTTTTCTTAATCTAACAAATACAATTGAATTTCTCTCCTTTTTGAAAAATTCAAACTTTTGTGTTCTAAAACATTGAAAATAAGTTTAGGAGAACACGAAAGAGAATATTATTTTCAAAAAAGCTTAAGTGAACACCTTTATAAAAAAATTGAAATATATATATATGTAAGCTTATCTTTTTTCAAACTTTCCTTTATAAGAAAAAAATGATTAGTATAAGTTCCTAGCAATTAAGAAGCATAGCTTAAGCAAACATCATGAAAGGATATGCAATAGGTACAAAAAGAGATCGAAACTATCAAGCATTCACTATGTGCAATGACAAGAAGTGTATAACAACAATTAAACACATTGTTATCATAACTAAGCATATTTTTCATGATCTTATCCAAACTGACCAAGAACAAATAAACAAAGAGTATCATGTAACCCAATATGTTAACGATCCATAAGAAGAGAATAAGGATAAATACTCCTTGATTGTAGTAACATGTGGCATTTCTTGTTTCGTTTTCATTCTCATCACTTTTGAAGTAAACATTATTGATTTTAATGAAAGATATTTAAGTTAAGACTTGATCTTTCAACTTCATCAATTTTCCCACAATCTTGAAGTTGATCTTTGAATTCTTTCACAAAACACAAAGAATCTAGCAAATTTTTTAGCACAAAACTTAAGTTTGGAGATTAGTATATATAAAGAAAATTCTAAAGATTCTTCAATGAAGGGGTTAGCTTTAAGTATCATTCAAGTACTTCTTCAGACATATTTATGGTTGATGGATAGTATGTAGTAAGTATTAGGAAATTTAGGAGATAAATGATATACTTATAAGTTATTTTGAAAGCAACAAGAATTATTATTTTTTTTAAAAAAAAACTTCTAAGAAAAAGATTTGTGATTTTAGAAAACGCTTAATCATTTAATACAAATATTCCCCAATAACAAACAATTGCAAAGAAATAAGTTCCCTTTAGTATATATGATTACTAAAAAACATGAAGCCATTATCTTTCAAGAAACATTGGTGATATATTTGCGTTGATAGAAAAAATTACCTTTGTTTAGCATAAAAAGGACATTCATTTTAAAGATAAAGTCAAACATAGTAGTAATATGTTTAATTTTAACTATCAAAACTTAGGTAAGATGTAAAACATATTACACACAAAAAGAGAACAGAGTACACCAAATGTTTGAATTTTCATTTCTTCTTATGGAAGTTGACTCCTTTGAGAGTTAATTTGAATTATGCTTAAGTTAAAATTTTTCATATTATGCTTGAGGAAGTATTACCTATTATGGGTATTTTTGAAACTATGCAAATAGGTTGGCAAAAGCCCAGCTAACGAGTCTAACTAAAAAAGGCCCAGCTCAAGGTTGCTGAACCAGGGCATCAAGTTGCCTGAATATGAGCTTAGGTCGTTAGGCAACAATGCTTACAATAACCTCAAGTCGATTGACAACGAGCTCCAACCCGTAGAATAAAACAGGCCACCTCAGCCATCTTCAAGAAAGCTCACTATGGTTAAACTTAAGGAGGGACCAACTTGCATGGCCAACTTACAGACACCAACTTGTAAAAATCAACTTGCAGTTAAATATTATTTTTCCCATTCTAGACTACACCCCAATAACTATAAATAGGGGTTAAACTCATTTTAAAAGAGGAGGAGGATCCCCAAAATGAATGAACTTTCTGTAAAATAGAGAAAATCATACAAACAAAATATTGTTATTCTGCTAAAATTTACTAAGAAATATAATTACCACAGATATAGGGGTCACTTGACTTTAGCTGAAGCTCATTAAAAAACTTCTAGTGTCTCCTTATTATTCTTCTTCTTCTTACACTCTCTCTAATTCTTCCTTATATATAAACCAGATTATAGTTTGAGATTTACTGAACTTTATAGGTTGACTATATCTCATTGTCAATATTTTGGCGCTAGAATGAGGGCCCTAAACTGCACTTTCCTTGATTTTCCATTCAACTATGATAACTAGAGGAAGAACTACTAGGGGTTTAGACACTCTAATTGACTAGCTAGAAGGCCACATGGAATAATAGAAGGAACCAACCTTTCCTATGATAGGCACTTCTACCATCCCCGTTACAGGTATCGCTGGTGGCATGCCACCCATGGCCCACTGCTAGTTGTTGCTATTATTCTTGGGACTGATAGAGTGAAAACATGGCACTAATGTCAGGAAGTATTAGAGAATACAGTGAAAGAGCTGGCTAAGGTGGTTAGAGCACTAACATAGGTATAAGCCCTGGGCCCGCGAAAATAGGCTGAGGTTGCTGCGTCTAGGGGAGCACTCTAGCAACTATGTGAAAGGGCTCAAAAGGACAGGCTAATCAAAGCATTTTGGCTCGTTGATTTAGCTCGTGCTTCCAACTCACGGACAAGATTGGAGGTCCATTGAGCTTGCAAACATCATGAAAATTAGCAATGTAAGAGTTCGCATTAAACTCAAAGCTCAAACAAAACCAATCAGAGGCGTGTGGCCTCAGATCGCCATTCGTATGACCAAAGAGATAAGAGGAGCCAATGATCTTCCAGCTACTGATCTAAAGCACAGAACCAGATGGTCAAATAGCTACTTTAGAGGGTATTGCAATTAGAAGAATGCCTTTGAGCTCAAGATAGTCAAGATCGCTATAAGGAGAGGACACCATTCACTAAAGAAATAGAAATTGAGCCTTTCCCTTACAAATTTAAAATCCCTACAATCCCATAATACAATGGGGATAGTGACCCATATGATTGCCTGGATGCATTTAATGTTCAGATGACTAACCCTCTGGTTAAGTGCCATGTTTTCCCAGCTACTTTTGCATACATATCCCGAACATAGTTCAAGAATCTCCCAGCTCACAGTATTCACAATTGGGAAGAATGCCAGAGGAGATTCCTTAATCAGTATAAAGTACTAAGAAGGCAACTCACCATCCTACCACTTCGCAATAGTCTTTCAATGGAAGAATGAATCATTGAAATACTATATCACCAGGTTCAGACATGAAGTCAAAGACGTAGAGAATCCCTTAGATGAAAGTATCTTGACAGTGATCTCAGTGGGACTTCACAAGGATGGAAAGTTATATAAACATATATACAAGTCTCTAGTGAAAGACCTAGTTGAGTTCTATGAACGAGCTGCCAAACAAATCAGGTGGGAAAAGATCTTTGGCCCAAAGAAGGACGAGGCAAATGGCTCCAACTAGAGTAAAAAAAGGAGCAATGGCAAGAAAAGTCAAAGCAATGACCTTAAAAATTAGGCTACAAGGAAAGCTAGGTAGACTCACCATTCTAATCCTATCATATTGTTTAGAAATTGATAAAAATGCCCAAGTTTTTCTTTATATCCTTATATCTATATTTGCTAATCTTTGTTAAAAAATTTAGTAAAGTATTATGCAAGAAAGTCTGAGTTCAAAACTATAAATCAATGACCTCACACTGCACCATATTCCTTCTGGAGCTCACAAAGCCAATGGCAGGATATAGTCCAAATTGGGAAAGCCCATACCTCATCAAGGAAGACTTGGGAGACAACCTATTGATTAATATTTGAATGGAGCTAAAACTCCATGAATCCGATAGCAAGCTCTTGCCCTACTAATTCGAAAGCAAACACTCACCTTCCTAATCTAGAAAAGACATGCAATATGATGAATATACCTTGTCTTGCTTGATGAATATACCTTGTCATAGATGACTTGACGAATATACCTTGTCTTGCTTGATAAATATACATTATCAATTTAACAAATATATATTATCTTGCTTGACGAATATACATTGTCATGGTCAAATTGATGAACGTACATTATCTTGCTTGATGAATATACATTGTTATGGCATGCTAGCTAAGGTGCAGTTTTCATGTAACCTATTTGAGCATTCAACTCGTGCTAGCTGAGGCACAACTCTCGTGCAACTTATTTAAGCATTCAACTTGTGCTATCTGAGGCATAGCTCTCATATGACCTATTTGAGCACTCGTGCTAACTTGGCACCACATGCATGCGACCTACTTCTTGGCACTGCATGCATGTGACCCATTTCTCGGCACCGCATTCATGTGACCTATTACACATTCATGCGATCTACTGGCCATTCAACTTGGCACTTATCCTTTTAAGTCATGATTTGTTAACTGAGGTCTATTTATATTAATTTATACGTTATCATTTGTGACCTACTCAGTACCCAATTAATATCTATTAAATCATGCTTTACTAATCGAGGTTGATTGACTTATTAAGTATTTATTTTATCTAATGTTTATTAAGTCATGGTTTGCAAGAACTTATTCATGTTAACCTACAAGTTATCATCTGTAACCTACTGAAGTTCTAACTTGACATGCTTAGAAGAGCAAGAAAATTATGAAAATTTCATTAAAAACCTCACTCAACGAGGTAAATGTACATATGGAGGTTTAAAAATACAAATCAAAATTAGCCTATAGCTATTATCCCCCAAGAAGAAAGCTGGCTTTTAGAAAGCTGAGCCCCTGGTGAGTTGAAGGATTGACATATCTGATGAGCAAGCCATCTATCATTTGGTCATTGGCCAAGTTGCTCTCAAACTTCTCCTTATTCTCCTCCCAAGGAGGCAAAAGAACAAAGGTAAAAGAACAAAGATGAAAGAACTAATTCATCAGCATCATCATGAGGAACTAAAACTTGTACAAAACTTTCTAAAATCCTCATAAAGGAATTGTCCATGGGAACTTCATATGCAGCAAGCCATACACGCTCCATAACATCTCATCTAGGATCCAAACTGTCAAAAAAATAGGGGCTTAACCAATGTATCCATCGGGACATTCTGAGAAATAGAAAAAAAAAGGTTTTTCACACCTTAAATAGCTCATCTAGCCCCATTAATAGATCTGAAGATTGATCAATTATCCTCGATCTAATGGTCTAGTAAATGGCAAGGCTACCACGTTGATGGTTATGAAAAATGCACATTAAATTAATGGCCTGGCAAAACAATAAAAAGTCTAAATGATGACACTACAGATTATAGTTGTAGGCTTTTACCACCAAACTACAGTTTCCAGTTTGTAGATCGCACTGAGAGCTAGGGGCTAATGTTATGGGCTTTTTTGAAACCATGCAAATGGCTGACAAAAACCCAATAGACGAGTCCAATTGGAAAAGACTAGCTTAAGGTCATTGAACCAAGGCATCAAGTTGCCTGAGTATGAGCTCAGGTCATTGGGCAACAATGCTCACAGTAACCTTAGGTCAATTAACAACGAGCTCCAGCTCACAAAATGAAACAAGCCATCTCAGCCATTTTTCAGAAAGCTCATTGTGGTTAAACCCGAGGAGGGACCAACTTGTATGGCCAACTTGCAAACACTAACTTGCAGTTAAATATTATTTTTCCTTTTCTAGACTATGCGCCAGTAACTATAAATAGGGATTGAACTCATTGTAAAAGAAAAGGAGGATCCCCTAGAGGAATGAACTCTCTGTAAAATAAAGAAAATCATATAGACAAAATATTGTCATTTTGTTAAAATTTACTAAGAAATAAAACTAATGTGGATGTAGGAGTTGTTGGACTTTAACCAAACCACATTAAAAAACTCATAGTGTCTCCTTGTTCTTCCTCTTCCTCTCACACTCTCTCTAATTCTTCCTTACACACAGACCAGATTGCAGTTTGGGATTTATTGAACTTTACTAATTGATCGGATCTCATCGTCAACATTACCTTTCTTTCCTATGAAACAATTCTAGACAATTTCTTTAGTACCCAATCAAGAATTGAGTTCATAATAGTTAGATCAATATCAATATAATGTGCTCATGAGGAAGATTGATTAAGAAGCGAAAGTGACCACTAAGAATCATATTCTTAGAAAAACAATTTTTAAAGCATTTGCATATCATCCACATATGGACAATAGACAATAAGGGTTAAAAACACATATCCTAAGCATTGCAAACCTTTATTTAAGCTATAACATCAAAGAGCTAGGGGTATATGAAGACAAAGTAGATCATGTATACAAGATAATGTCTTATATGTATATGATTTTAAACAAAATGAAACACAATCTTCATGCAATGCTCATGCTTTGAAACAATTTTACATATTTTTCTATGAATATCAAATAGAATAATACAAGAGATTTGAGAATTTGATACCTTATCTTTTGTAATGAAAAGATAACTCTTTCTTACTTATAGCTTCTTTTTTGGAGGTCTGAGTTTTGGCACTTTACCAATATGTGTTTAAGAAGTTTTAGTTGTATTTGTCCTTCTTTTTCAACCTTTTTATTTTGGAGAAACTTTTATTAAAGATTTCTTCTTTTCTTGACTAAATTGTCCACCTTTACAAGAAATTTTCTGCATGATTAAAGTACTAGGAGGATATTTTTATAACCATTCCAATTTGGGTCCTTTAGTGTTAACACTTAAACTTTTAAACACTTTAAGAACCCAAATTTCCTTATTTCTCACACAATATTTTCTTCTAATAGGGCAAAAGTGAGAAATATGACATTGATGATCATAATAATTGTAAACAATTAAATTCTTATAATAAGTTAATTTTTCTTCAAAAGTACATCTGAAAACTTTGACAATTTGTAGAAATTGTACTTTGATTCAAACTTGTCAAGAGATTTTCTGGACTTTCCAAAAGTGTAATTTATATCTTCTCTTAAAGGACTTGGAAATCATATAAATTGAGTGTTCAACATTCTCTTAGGATAAATAATTTTCAATTTGAAAGTTATAAAAAGTTGAACAATCAAATGTCAAGGATATTCTATCATTATACAATTCATTGAGAGTATAAAAATCATCATAACAAGGACTAGCATTAGGATGCTAATTATATACATCCAAGTCCTTTTGAATCATAAAGCTTGATTTTTCCATTTAAAGCTTAATTTATTCTTCTTTGGAACCGTCTTTTTCTTTCTTTTGAAATTCTTCATTATGAGGCATGGAACATATTTCACTTTTTTTTTAAATCCCCTTGAAGGATTTCCTTAACAATATCTTCTTCTTCTTTTCTTTTTCCTTTTCTTGCTCAACACAAATACTATTATCAATCAAAAAATAATTATCAAGATAAAAAGCACTAAGAGTGTCCAAAATTTCTTTAGCATTAAAGCATTTAGAAACTTTGGCATAAACATCATCATTCAAGCTACCATGCAAAATTTTTATAACTTTAATGTTTTAAAAAAATTCCTTTTGCAATCATTATCCCATTCACTCCTTGATTTGAAAGTAAAATTATCCTCAATGATATGTGATGAATATAAATCAATGGCTTGTAAAAAGCAATTTATTTTTTCTTTCCAAACTCTATTTTTCATTTTCCCCTTGAAAAATAGTTTTTAAGATGTACATCCACATCTAACCTCTCAACCAAACTTGAATAAACTAAATATCAGTCCCTCCAAGTTTAAACAGGCACAAGGAGAAGCCTTTACAGGGATTGCTCAATCATAATCAAAAAATTCTTTGAGAAGCTCAACCATTCAGTTAAAAAAGGAAAACAAAAAGTTAAACCATTATTTCTACTCTAGGTAAGGCTCACCCTAGAAAACTTAGATGTATTTGAAAAGTTATGACAGAAATTGAAAGAGCTCTAAAGTTTATATTACAAATAGAAACTCAATAGGTATGGATTCACTTAAATTTATCTTATATTGAAGAAATTAATAAAGAATTGAAGCATAGATGAAAGAGACTGTTTGTCTTAGAGAAAATAGGGTTTGGCATTAAGGAAATATGTGAAATGTGTATTTAAAATAAGAGAGCACAACACACAGTAAAATGATCATTATTCCAAAACTTACCCCCTACGATCATGATCACGAATTCAAATTTTGAATTGTGATTGGAATTGCGATTAGAATGGCAAAGTGTTGGTGTATGCCCTAGAAGCCAATCATGGGATGATTGTTTGTTTGCATACATTATATTACGTTTTAATGGCAATTCAA
>JANHAO010029422.1:0-10376 GCA_026873985.1 Saraca asoca
ACAAACTAACTAAACTAAGACAAAAAGTACAGTAAAACCACAAATTAATAACCAATCAAGAGGTGATAATTAACATATTTATAGATATTTTACTCATTTATCACCTACATTATTAAAAAAGACTTAGTAAATAGAGCTTATCATTTAGCAAATATGAATGGAGATGAATTTCCATGAGCTTGGAATGCTAAGCATCTCCGCCCTTATTATCAATAAATTTTAGTTCACCCTTTAATTCCTATAACATTACATCTCTGCTTGTTAATATTTGAATAGATTCTAAATGAATTTTTAAAGTGTTATATAGGAAGCAAATTATTCTCCGGCCAAAAAGAGCCATTTTGCTAGTTGATGCTTATTCAAATTAACCAAAGAAACATTACCCATGACCTTCTAAGCAACACAATTGTTATGGCGTGTGATCTATTCATGTTGTCAGAGGCATAGCTCTCATGCAACCTGTCTGAGCACTTGTCATATCTAAGGTGCAGCTTTCATGTGACCTGCCTGATCACCCAATTCATTACTAGCAAAAGCAAGAATGCCTGGCAAATATTCATTATCTTGCTTGAGCAAATATACATTGTCATGAATTACCTATCAAATATACATTATCTTACTCGAGCAAATATACATTGTCCTAGTTAATCTAACAAATATACAGTGCCTTACTCGATAAATATACATTGACGTAGGTAGTGGACAAATATACATTGCCTTGCTCAGTAAATATACATTGTCAAGGTTAGCTAATTAAAGGCACATTGATGCAATGTATTGGGCATTCAATTTGACAAATGCTTATCAAGCTATGATCTACTAGTAGAAGTGTTGCATGCAATCTACCAAGTGTTCAATCATGGAAATGAAATAACAAAGCAAGGATATTATGAAGCAGTTCATTACAAACATCTTTTAACAAAGAGAATTTACATTTGTAAGTTCAGGAATAAAACTCAAAATTATAGAATCATGGCCTACGAAGTAGGCTGGTCCTTGGTAGTTGAGCTCCTGTGGACAAAAGGATCGACATATGGGGCAAGCAGGTTATCCATCACTTGATCATCACTAGCCTCAATGACCTACGAGTTACTTTCTTTTTGAATAGTGCCCTGAGTAGAAGAGACTCCATTTTCGATCTGCACATCCTTACTGGGAGAAACTACTTTCTCCTTTTCCTCAAAGCCTTTAATAACCTCAAGGGCATTCCCACCAAAGAAGGAGAAGTCCATATCTGGGTGCTTTCTCCATAAGGTGAATAGAAAGCCCATGGATGTGTCATCCTCCACTTGGGTGACTTGTACAACAATTTCCTCTTTTGCCAGAGCAATTTTTTCTTGGTCGTCTCTCTTTCCTTCTCAGTAGCCTTCGCTTGCTGCGCTAATACATCCATCTCATCTTTCACTCTTGCCAACTCATTAGCTACTTTATTGAGGTTTGGAGTAAGGCTGGACTTGATAGCTTTGCGATTAGCTACCTCGCGGGATAGAGCTTGCTCAGCTTCTTTCTTGGTGGCCTCTACGTCTCTTGCTATGTCCTTCAGTTTTGACGCCTCAGCTTTTATGATGACCAAATCGCCTTCAAGCTTTTTTCTTTCCTCCTCCCAATTCAGAAGCTTGCCTTCTAACTTTATTGCCTTAAGTGCATTTTGACATAATAAGCAGCGAAGTTAGCTTATGAAATGACAAAAGGACCAAAATAAAAGGACTTAACTTACCAGTTAGCCATGACAAGTAATCTTCTCCATCAGGTCCTCATTAGACACCTCCAACTCTAAAGCTTCGGTGCAAGGCCCTAGAATCAAATCCATATTTTCCTGAATAAAATAAAAATACTCCCTAATCTTGGGACAAAGGCCATTAGGTTGTTTTCTAGCTTCAAATTCATATGCCATTTCCCCTGTGGCAATGACAACCTTCTTCCCCTTGTCTACTCTTCACATTTTGGCAGGAAGCTTAGACGAAAATGGGACCTTGACTTCCTTGACCACCTGAGGTTGTAAAATAGGAACTAGCACCTGTGAAGTTGCTACTACTACAACTAGAGGAGAATCACTTACAGCAATAGAGGTTACAGCAGTAACAAGAGTCAAAAAGGTTGCAATGGCAGTAGAGTTAATAGACCGAGTACGGGATTGGGGCATGTAGAGATTTAGCTTTGCCATATCTTCGTGTCTCTAGAAGTCTGCTGGGCCAAACTCCTTAATCTGGTGAACTCCGTGGTCTCTGGATAAATCAAGAAGTTTGGTGTTCACAGTTAGACCAAGCTTATGAGAACACAAGGGATTCTCATCGAACTTCAGATCATTTTTAAGGTTGTCAATAGTAGTGAAACGGCCTAGCACTTCGACCTCCTCAACCCCCAATGTTAGTTTCTCCTTACCAGCTCTATCTGCAAAACAAAGTAGAATGTTAAAACAAAGAGAAAATAAAAATGCAAATACATGAAAGCTTGCACAACTTCAGCTTGCTCACCAGGAGTAAGGATGAAACTGAAATTGTGAAGATAACGCAAAGACAGGCACGAAATAGAAAACCAGTGGATTTGTATTGCCCCATATTAGATTTGTCTTTCATGTTATCTTGTGACAAAATTTTCTTATACTCGGTCTGGTGAGCTAAAAGATAATATAGCCTGTCCTGAAGACCCGTGCTCTTAATGCTATAGATATAGCAGAAAACGCCTATCGAGGGAGAAGGAAGGTTATTCTTGAGGTAAACAAGTGCAAGAGAGGTAAGTTGATAATAGGAGTTTGAGATAAGCTGGAACGGGCAAAGCTTTAATTTCTTTAGCAATTCAATAATATAAGGATGAATTGGAAACCTAAGCCCACTACTAAGATGGTGGGTATTGATTGCAACAAATCCCAAAGGAGGATAAGTTGCATGATCATTAGGTAAAGGCGCCATGATGCGACAGCCCTTGGGGAAATGGAAAATTTTGGCTATCTTTCTAAGCTTGTCGAGCCTGATGGTTGAAAGATGATGCCTAAACATCACACTAGCCAAAGATCTTTGACCTTCAGTAGGATTAGGATAAGTAATGAACTCCTCAAGAACCTTGCCACTCTCGAAAGCTGCTTCGTCTATAGCATGCACAGCTCCTCACTAGCTAAAGAATCAAACTCTTCTTCACTCTCTATTTGGTGACTTCGGCATTTATGAGTTGCCATCTACACAAGAAGAAGAAATGGTTAGGTTGCTACAAGCAGACCATACCTGAAAGACTAAGATTAATAATTTCCTATGCAACAGGCCATACACACCTCAGATCACCAAACCTAAGACCTAGACCATTGGAAAAACTTAGGGGGCTCACCTAACGAGTCCATTAATTCATTAAACCCTGGAAAGCTGAAAAATCAATAGTCTATAGTTCTAAAATCAATAACCAGAATCTCCAGCAACCAGCGAACATACATCACCAAACCAAACAATGAAATGCTAGAAACCCACATAGCAAAAGCATTCATGAAAAATAGAAACCTAGAACTTGAGAAAAGGTTATCGTATCAAAGGAATGAGACGGGTTTTTGAAGGAGCATCGAAGCGAAAGGCAATTTCCAAAAATCCAAAGGATGATACTGCAAGCTAGATGAAATAGGAATGTAGAGGATGACAGTGACTATCTGTAAGCTTGAAAAATAAGAAAGGCAAAGTGTCAATTTTCAAAAGAAAGAAGGAAAAATGGGTTTTTCTAACCTTATATAGCTCAGTGGCCTTACCATTAGATTTGGAGACTGGTTAACTACCCTTGATCCAACAGTCCAGTGAGTAACAAGTGTTGGTCAGTGCCACACTAATGATTATAGATACATGTGTGCATTAAATGCACAATGATGGAATAGTTTGGCACAGATAAAATGACAGCCCAAAAGTCTAAATGACACAATAAGCGGATCATCAACTATCAACTTTTACCAGCAAATAATAGCTCCTGGTCCATAGATCACACTGTGAGCTGCGGGCTAATATTGTGGGTATTTTTGGAACCATGTAAATGGGCTGGTAAAAGCCTAATTGACAGACCTAACTAATAAAAGCTCAACTTAACTAGAATTGAGGTCATTGAGGCAAGACATCAGATCACTAATGCAAGCTTGAAATTGCTGGTCAAAAGCCAGCGGCAACCTTAGGTTGTCAGGTCTAACCCGTAAGTAGAAGTACGTTCAACGTGGTTAAACTCGAGGAGGGACCAACTTGCATGGCCAACTTGTAGACATCTATTGACAGGAATCAACTTGTGATTAATTTATTATTTTCCTTTCTTGGAATATGTTAAGATTGTACACTCCAAACACTATAAATAAGGGTTATCATCATTGCACAAAAAGCATGAAAAACACAACTAAGACAACCAAGATCATATTACTAACACTATGTAAACACTTGCTTAGAAATATACTATCATGGATGTAAGGGTCGATCAACTGACTTTAGCCAAACCATGTTAAAACTCATAATGTTCTTCTTGTTCTTCCTCACTCCATCTCCCTCTCTCACCATCTCTCTTACACATAAATCATATTACAATTTGGGGTTTCAAGAACTCTTCTAATTGACAAAATTTGAACTTACCAAATTCCACTGTTAACAATTTCTAAGGCTTTTAGAAAGAAGTTAACATTGGATGGTATAGGACCAACACTTTGCACCATTAATGGAGTTTGGTTTCATAAAGGTGTTATGCTTAAACCTTCCTTTGAAACCATTGTCAAATCCATCTACAGTGCAAACACTAAGGCTCTTGACTTCAAGAACAAGGTAATGTATTTTCACTAATTCACTTTAGTACATAAAATCAAATATTTCATGTTCAACTCCTTATTTTCAAGAGTTTTTTTGGAAAAGAAAAAGGGATATATATTATAAGCAATCCTATTGTCATGTCTCTTGATTTTCTTCTTTCTTGAAGATTTCTCTTTCAAGTTTCTCATAGTCCAAAAATATCCTTTTAAAGTTATGTTTGCTTAGGTTTTTTTTATTTTCTTTTAATAAAATGAGAACGTGATATTTGTTTCTTACAATAATTTTACACTCCATTCATTGTAATTTAAAAATGTATTTATATTTTTTTAATCTAAATCAGAGAATTTTCATACACAGATTGTGTTTAAAAGCTTAATTTAAACTCTTGTTTGTGTCTTTGCCCTTTTTATTGATATTATCTATTATATGTGAAAATCGGTTAACCTGGATGGACACGCGAGAAGCCCAAGAACGACAAAAGGATCGATCAGAAGAACTGTCTGGATCGCTATGCCTTCAATCTGCATCGCGAGTGCGACCCCTCGGCTTGAACTCGTGCCTGATAGAGTGAGTTTGACATCTCCTTCCTGATGATGTGCACAACCCTAGATTTTACGATTCGATCAACAAAGTGCGACTTGCGGCATGGAGCTCGCCAGACAGAAGACCAAGTCATACCCTGCCCCAACGGATAAATGGGGCCCACCTATAGAAGATAATTTGCAGTAGCCGAAAAAGAAGATTTAGTTCATATATTCTATCTTATACATTAAATGTTGATGTAACATATTTACTACATTTGTAATTACTATTGTAACCTCCTTTTCTCTATAAATATAAGGAAGGAGCCTTCAGTAAAGAGAATAATTTTGAGGGTGGGCAGAGACTCTACCGAAGCAAAGAGGGAGAGGGAGAGAAAGCCTATGTCGAAACTATGCTAAAACAGAGACTGAATACTGTAACTTTATAGAGATACCATCACAATAACACACTACCATGGACATAGGGTCCAGTGATACCTGGATTTGGCTGAACCACGTTAAAAATCCTATGTCTCTTCTCTACTCTTCCCTTTTTCTCTGCATTCTTTTGTTGATTGGAATCAACCAAGGGTTAGAGATCCTGAAGAATCCCCCCGTTGGCCAAAGTTGAATCATTGCCAAAATCCAACGTCAACATTTTTGGCACCATCTGTGGGGATTTCACCTAATTGTGGTTCATTTCCTACTGCAATGGCCAAGAGAAGAGCCACTAGAGCTTCAAATGCACAGTCCCATCCTTTGGATGGTCATATCTCAACAATAGACTTATCTACTGCTCCTGTTATCAGAGCAGCTATTGGTGTCCCCCCAGCTAACTCAGTATAACCAGTTCTTGCCGATAAAAGCACCGACGGACTGTGAACCTGGCTTTAACATCAGGAGAAACTTGAAACATGATGGGAAAGCTGGCTAAAATAGTCACAATGCTGGTGCAAGTACAAACTCAGAATGTGCAAGGGCAGGCTAAAACTGCCATACCCAAAGTTGAGCACTCCAGAGAAACTAATCAAGAGAAAACCTCAAATCTCTATTTGCATAGTCAGAAAAGTGAACTAAACCACCAAGTCTCTAGCCAAAGACTGGGGGGCTTGGATATTATGGTGGAAGGTCTTCTTTAAAGAGTCAAGCGTTTAGAGGAGCACCCTCAAACTCGAAATGACCAAGGTCACTCTGGGGAGTGAACTCCCTTCTCTAGGGAAATCATAGAAGAACCCCTTCCGTGCAAGCTCAAAGTTCTAGCCACTCTATTGTATGACAAAAATAGTGACCCGCACAACCATTTGGACCTGTTCAGCATCCAGATGGACCTTCAAACTTATAACCCCTTAATCAGGTGTCGCATCTTTCCTGCTACTTTGGGTGAAGTCCCTCGAATGTGATTCAGGAACCTCCCAACTCACAGCATCAATAGTTAGGAGGAATGCCAAGAAAAGTTTGTTGATCAATACCGAGTGCTGCAGAAGCAGCTCATGCCCCCATGCCATCTCGCCATGGTATTTTAGGGTAAACACAAAAAGTTGAAAGACTATATCACCCACTTTAGGCGTGAGGTCAACAATGTGGAGAAGCCCTCAGATGAGGCCATCTTGATTGCCATCTTAGTGGGACTTCATAGAGATAGTCTCGTTGAGATGGCAAGTTGTTCAAGAGCCTGTAGAAATCCCCGGTCAGCAACCTGGGTGAGTTCTATGAGCCAACCGTGAAACAAATCAGATAGGAAGGGACTTTTAGTCCATAAAAAAATGAAACAAGTAGGCTCAAGCAAGAAGAAGAGTAACCGTGGGAATAGGAATGACAGCCCCAAGTGCCAACTCACTAAGAAGAGCAAGGATGAACAACCCCCATTTTCAGGTCATCACAGCACCTACAGCATCCTATCAGATGCTCAGGATAAGATCTTTGCAATGGAAAGGGACAAAGAGGATTTCAGAAAGTCTCCACCCTCGAAGACTCCTAGTAAGTCCAGACTCAACCGAGGGAAGTTCTGCAAATACCACAATGAGTTTGAGCACGTCACCTCAGAGTGCTGGGTGCTGAGAGATGCCATAGATGATCTCATCAAAAGAGGTCGACTGCAAGACTACGTGGTGCAGCCTTCTAGGCAGTAGCTTAGGCCTTCTCGATAAGATCCTGAGCAAAAGCAGTCTCTTACTATCAAGATGATCTTTTAAACCTTTATACTCTTTTAAATTATGCAAACATTTTGAATATGACTATTGATTTTAAATTTTCTTCTATAGGTAATTCGCTTAAATGGCGCCATCTTTATTTGGGCACAAGATCGCCCCAACCACAAGATTGGTCACCCATTTTATTTGGACACAAGATCGCCCTGGCCACAAGATCGGCCACCCTTTTATTTGGGCACAAGAACACCATGACCACAAGATCGGTCACCCCTTTTATTTGGGCATAAGATCGCCCTAGCCATAAGATTGACCACCTTTTTATTAGGGCACAAGATCACCCCGACCACAAGATTGATCACCCATTTTATTTGGGCACAAGATCACCCCAGCCATAAAATTGGTCAACTTTAATTTCACAGTTCTCATGCAACTTCAATAATTTCATAGCTCTCATGTGAACTCAATCATGTCGTAGCTCTTATGCAAACTTGTCTATTTGACCATGAGATCGGCCCGAGCATGAGATCGCTCACTTATCAATTTTGTAACTTTCATGCAAACTTGTTTATTTGGCCACGAGATTGGCCAGAGCACGAGATCGCTCACTTATTAATTTTGTAACTCTCATGCAAACTTATCTATTTGGCCACGAGATCGGCCCGAAAATGAGATCGCTCACTTATTAATTTTACAGCTCTCATGCGAACTAAATTATGTCATAGCTTTCATGTGAAATTATCTTATTATTTTATGATTCTCATACTAACTTGTCTATTTATTTGGCCATTAGATTGGCCCGGGCATGAGATCACTCTAATCTGTAACTTATGCTATTTTCTGATTATGCGCAGGCCACATAGATTGTTAAAACCAAAATGTTTATATGAGAAACAAAAATAACAAACAAAAATTGCAGAAAGAAGCTGAAGCTTTATTCATTAAAAGACCTCAACGAGGCATATATACATCAAAAAGCTCTGGATACAGGCTAATCAGAACGCAAAAGGGAAAACCTATGACTAAGAAAAGCGACAGACCATGAAGGGCCGTACTCCAGCTGACTGGAGCTCATGCACCACCAAGGTCTTCAAATTTCCTGTCCAATGCACAATTAGCTGTAGCACTACAGCTCCTTATTCCTCCGGCCACCCACTCCTGATGAAGGAAGCAAATTAGAAAGCGCCAGGAGCCTGGCTGGCCGAACAATTACCTCAAGCGGAGCTAAGAGGACGTAATCTGAGATCCATATGAGATCTCTCCATGTTAGTAGAGAAGTCAAACCTTCTAAGCTCTTTATGCAACAGACCATACATGCCTCTATGGAAGGCCAAAATGCCAGAAACGGTGGTGGTTTATCAAGAAACTCTATGGTTTGCTCAGTGCAGTGATAGAAGGGATTGTCTTTCCCTTATATAGAGTTAGGGCCAGCTCCATCGAAGGATAGAGATCTATTCCCCCAACCGTCATCATTTATGGCCTTGGAAAAAGCTAAGTTTGACTCAGCAATAACTGTCAAACATGTGCCATAAGGAACATGGCCTAAAGCAGATTAAATGACAGTCTCAGGAGAAGACTTTGACTAACCAGAAATCAAAAAGTCTCAACTCCCAGCCCGTAGCACGAGCTGAGAGTTGGGGGGCTTATGTTATATGTGAAAATCGATTTTTCCTAGATGGACATGCGAGAAGCCCAAGAGCGACAAAAGGATCGATCAGAAAAACTATCTAGATTGTTATGCCTTCAATCTGCATCGCGAGTGCGACCCCTTGGCTCGAACTCGTGCTCGATAGAGTAAGTTCAACATCTCCTTCCTGATGATGCACATGACCCTAGATTGTGCGATCTGGTCAGTAAGTGTGACTAGCGACATGAAGCTTGTCAGACAGAAGACCAAGTCATACCTTACCCTAACGGACAAATAGGGCCCGCCTGCAGAAGATAATCTGTAATAGTCAAAAAAGGAGATTTAGTCTATATATTCTGTCTTGTACATTAAATGTTGATGTAAAATATTTACTACACATGTAATTACTATTGTAACCTCCTTTCCTCTATAAATATAAGGAAGGAGCCTTCTGTAAAGAGAATAATTTTGAGGGCGGACAGAGACTCTATCACAGTAAACAAGGAGAGGGAAAGAAAACCTATGCCGAAACTCTGCTAAGACAGAGAGTAAATATTGTAACTTTATAGAGATACCATCACAATAACACGCTACCATAGACGTAGGGTCTAATGATATCTAGATTTGGCTAAACCATGTTAAAAACCCTATGTCTTTTCTCTACTCTTCCCTTTTTCTCTATATACTTTTATTGATTTATCTTATTTGAATCAGCCAAGGGTCAGAGATCCTGAAGAATCCCCCCATTGGCCAGAGTTTGGATCGTTGCCAAAATCTAACTTCAACATTATCTAACTTGAATATTTGTGTGTGAAGCTAAAGGAGGCAATGGATGAAGTGAATCTGTGGGCCAAGAAAGCAACCAAAGGACTCATCCTTGAAATACTTAATGATTTTAAAATTGATGATCCACCAACATGTGTTCTTGCCAATGCAATTCACTTTAATAGAATTTGGGAAATTCCATTTGAAGAATCAGATAGCAAAGATGATGAATTTTACCTTTTTGATGGACAAACCGTTCATGTCCCCTTTATGTGTATGGCATCTGCATACCATTATAGTTACTTTGATGGCTTCAAGATCCTTAAGTTGCCTTACAAAATTGGCAATGACAAAAAGCCAATTCTCAATGTATATCTTTCTGCTAGATGAAAAGGATGGGATCAAATCTTTGTAAAAATAATTTGATTCTGTCGGTCCTAATTTAAACAATTAAAGATTGATTAAAGAACGCAAAATGAACATAGATCTTGCCCTTATCTCGTTAGAGATTAATATACACTTGTATCTGATTTAGATTGTGTAGAATTTTCATGTAGGAAAAGTGAGA
>JANHAO010029423.1:0-10376 GCA_026873985.1 Saraca asoca
TTATTAAATAAGAATAAGTACATATATTATAGTTTCATTGGAGGAGAATTTTTTGTTTATATGATATTGATGAATGTTTTGACACTTGAACTCTTAGAACTTAAATTAATGGACAAGTAATTAATTTCTTTTTATTGATTATTTTCAGAATTTAAAATTTTAAAAAGATATAATTGTTTGTGGCAATTATGTGAAAAATTATATTTATTGAATAGTTATAGTTAGGACTTTTTAAAAAAAAAATTAACTATTATCCCTATTAATCAAAGGTTTTAAGAGTTTTATTATATCCTAACAACATAAAAAATTAAAAAAAAAGTGTAATATATGTCTAAAAGCTCATTTCTTTTCACTCTATTTCTCTTAAAATTAGTTTCTTCTATGTTTCTGACAAATAAAGTTGAAATATATAATTCTCGAGGGTTGACTTTGATAATGCCATGAGTATTTTCTAGATAATGCAAAATATATTGACCAAAGCCCAATAAGAAGCCAAGCCTAGCTAAAAAAGGAGCCCAAATCACTAACAATTGAGGTCGCTCAACGAGGGTATCAGCTCGCTAGCCACAAACTTAAAACACAGGTCAAGGTCGAAGCGAGAACCTGACTCATTAGGAAGGACACCAACTTGCTGAATGAAACACAACGCCAAACCATCTTTTAGCAGACTCACTCTAAACAGATCCAGTGACGAGGTCAATCCCTCTGACTAGCAGATTGTCCAATGTGAGTCCAGGTTACTAAGATAGCAAGCTGAGCATGAGTACGGAAGTCTAGTTATCAACTGGCAGAACACTTTCTCAACCGATAGGTCAGCCTCCAAAATCGACACATCAACCCCTAACAGTCCGACAGTGATTTGTCCAGTATTTATTATTAGACACTTAGCATTTATTGCCCGATGAGGCGAAGATAATCATTTCATTATTTGTCAAATTACACTTGTAACTTTCTCATCTTCTATAAATAGGGGGAAGACCATTGTAAAACATGATAGTGAAAATTACATGTGGACACTCTGTCGGAATAGTGAGAAAGCACTTATATTGTATCTCCATTGAGTTATACAGAAAAACCATCACATAAAGTTAATACAATCTACCATGAACATAAGGGCTGAACTGGTTTAAGCTGAACCACGATAAAAGCTTCTAGTGTTTGCTGTTCTTCTTCCTCTCTTTCCTCTTTCTTTTCCATTAACTCATGTTTTTAGCTTGTAGTTTGGGGTGATAGTAGACTCATACCTGTTGATCGGATTTTGCCATTAACATTTTGGCGTTAAAAGAAGGGCACCTACTGCATTCTCTTCATCTTTGACAAACTATTTTAACTATAATGGCAAGAGAAAAAGCCACCAGAAGCACATAAGCCACCACTAGCCAATTTGAAGGTTAGGCATAGCCACAACAGGACGCTGCTGCTCCCACAATAGGTGCTGTAGTTAGCATGGCATCTCCCACTCCACACCAACCTGTCACTCTTGAAGTTAACAGAGCCCAAACTTGGTACCAGCATTAAGAAGCTCTCAAAAATACTGTGAGGGAATTGGCAACTATGGTTAGAGCATTAGTCCAAGCACAAGCCCATGGCACGTAGAGATAAGTTAAAGTCACTACATTGGAAGGAGGACCCTGGCAGCCAGGGCCTTAGCATGAAGAGCCCATTAGAGTCGAATGTTAGCAAATCGATTCAATCCACTCGTCCAACTCCTGGCTAAGGTTAAAGATTCATTGAGTTCACAAAGACGAAAGAAGCAATCAACAGTGTGAGAGCTCGCACCAAGAAGAAAGCTCTAATGAGACTGACCATGGGCATAAGTTGGACCACTACTCACCTGGCCATGAACACAGTCCAAGGCACAAAACCTCATATCGCCATTCTCATGATCAACGAGATGATAGGAGTCAATGGATCACTAGTCATCAGTCCGAAACCTAGGACCCAGTGCTTAAAGAATTACTTCAGAGAATGAAACAGCTAGAAAAAAAACCTGTGGCCCAAAGCAATTAAGACTCTTACAAGGAAAGAACATTGTTCACCAAAGAAATCGAAGCAGAACCCCTTCCTCGTAGGTTCAAGGTCCCAAATATCCCATTGTATAATGGGGATAGTGACCCATATAGCCACTTGGATGCATTCAATGTCCAAATGGACCTCCAGACGTCCAGCTCTTTGGTGAAATACCGAGTCTTTCCTACTACTCTCGGAAAGATACGTCAAACATGGTTCAGGAGTCTCCCAACTTACAGCATTCGTAGTTAGGAGGAATGCTAGGTGAGATTCCTCAGCTAGTACAAGGCATTGAAGAAACAACTCGACCCGTCTTGCCACCTAGTGCAATCTTTTAGTGAAAAGATGAATCGCTTAAAAACTACATTACTCGATTCTGACCCGAGGTCAGTAACATGGAAAACCCATCGAATGAGAATGTTCTCACAACTATCTTAGCTAGACTTCGCAAGGATAGAAAGCTATATAAGGACATATATAAGTCTCTGATGAAGAGTCTATGTGAGTTCTACGAACTGTCACCAAAGAGATTCAGTGGGAGGAAACTTTTGGCCTAAAGAAACCTAACCAAAAGGAGGAGGCCAGTGGCTCCAACCGGAGTAGGAAGAAAGCTAGTAGTGGGAATAGCAGAGACGGCCAAAAGAATAGTTCTAGAGGTCAAGCCGTGAAAAAGGTCAGAAATAAGTGGCCACAACGTCAAGGTTGCTACGATAGTTACACTATCTTGTCAGTTACTCCTGATAGGATCTTCACAACCAAGAGGGATAACGAAGACTTTGGGAGACCTAGACCCCTAAAAGCTCCTTTTGGGAGGAGAGATCAAAACAAGTTTTATGTTTACCACAACGAAGTTGGGCATAACACCTCGAACTGCTGGGTGCTAAAAGATGCCATTGGGGACCTTATCAAGAGAGATTGCTTGAGGGATTACATGGTGAGACCCTTAGGACAATGACCCTCGCATCCTCAACAACTGGCACAACATCAGCACTAGTAGACCCCAGAGCATGAGGAAGTGCCTTTAATAAGGATCATATTCACTATTCACAGTGGACCTCATATCGTTGGCACCTCAAACTAGTCACACGACCACTATGTCCAAGTAACAGGCCATGTTCTACTTGCAAGTCATGTGGAATGTGAAAAACTTACAAGGAAAGCTAAAGTAACCTCGGATAGCATCACATTTGTGTAAGAAGATGCACGAGGGATTCATGTTCCTCACAATGATGCGATAGTCATTTGAGCCAAAATTGGTAATGCTGATGTAAGGAGGATAATAGTTGATACTGGCAGTTCCGTCAATGTAATGCACAAAAGATGTTTTGATTAGATGGGTGTGAGCACAAGCCAGTTAAATCCTTCCCCCGAGCCCCTCTATGACTTCACAGGAGATGGAATAGTGCCGGTAGGATAGATTAGACTCCAGTTCACTCTAGGAGACCTAGACCATCAAGCAACTATCATGACAAATTTCTTGATTATAGACTACCCCTTGGCTTACAATGTGGTGCTGGGGTGACCCGTTATGAATGACCTTGATATGGTCACATCTATTAAGATGCTCACCATTAAATTCCTGACCCCAAATAGAGTTGGATGTATGTGGGGAGAGCAGTAAATAGCTCGACACTGCTACAAGGACGCAATCAAGCTTGGGGCACAAGGAAAAAGGTATATGTGGTATCTAGAGGAGAACCCTGAGCTATGAGCACCAAGGGGGTTAGCTACGACCTCGACCCCCGCGAGGTGGATACTGAACGAGCTACTGGTACCATTGAAGAGCTTGAAGAGGTGAAGGTTAGTGAAGTGGATGCAGAAAGATGCCTTAAGTTAGGGCAGAGCTTCCCAGCTGATGTGAAAGCGCAATTAGTCGAGTTTCTCAAGGCCAATCTGGATGTCTTTGCCTAAAATCATGAAGATATGGTGGGCATTGACCCTAGGGTTATGTCGCACAGGCTCAATATCGGCCTCTGGCACTAGCCAGTTTGTCAAAAGAGAAGACTAATAATTGTCAAGCGCTATACCACGCTAAAGGAAGAGGTGGATAAGCTATTGGTGAATAAGTTTATCTAAGAAGCCCATTACCCCACTTGGGTAGCTAACCCTATCCTTGTGAAGAAGAAAAATAGAAAGTGGAGGACTTGCATTGACTTTACTAACCTAAATAAAGCATGCCAGAAAGACAGCTTCCCTTTGTTGAGGATTAACCCACTCGTAGACGTAAGAGTGGGACATGAACTCCTCAGCTTCATAGATGCCTACCCAGGATATAATCAGATCCTAATGGCCGTACAGGATGAAGAGCACACCTTATTTATCACCAATTATTGGTTATATTGCTATAAGGTAATGCCCTTCGAGCTTAAAAATGCAGGGGCAACTTGCCAGCGATTGGTGAACATGATGTTCTGAGATTAGATTAGAAAAATGATAGAGGTGTGTGTGGATGACATGTTGGTGAAGTCTAGATAGCTTGCCAACCATGTCCATGATCTAGACAAAATGTTCCAGAGGAGGTACAAGATGAAGTTGAACCCATATAAGTGCATAATTCAGAGTTGCTTCAGGAAAGTTTCTCGGCTTCATAATTAACAGTAAGGGGATCGAAGCAAATTTGAAAAAGATTAAAGCTCTCCTCAGCATGTGATCCTTCACTGGAGGCAAAGACGTGTAAAGCTTAAACAACTAAGTCACAGCTTTTAGCAGATTCATCTCAAAGGCAACGGATAAATACATCCCTTTCTTCAATATTTTAAAGAAGGCGAAGAAGTTTGAATGGACGTAAGAATATGAGGTCACCTTCCAAGAGCTTAAACAGTATCGCAGATGAGCTTCACTCCTGTCTAAGCCAAATAAGGGCAAAAAGCTGGTTGTATACTTGAGGATGTCCTAGCAGGCCCTTAGTGTGGCCCTAATGTGAGAAAAGGGAGGAGCTCAATTCCTTATCTATTATGTGAGTAAGAGATTGCTGGACTCCGAGATGAGGTACTCGCATATGGAAAAGCTTGCTTACTACCTAGTCATCATATCAAGGAAGCTGTGTCCCTACTTCTAAGTTAACAACATAAGGGTTCTCATATAATTCCCACTTAGGCAAGTCTTGCAAAAAATAGATGCTTCATGTCGGTTGCTCAAATGGGCAATCGAACTTGCCTAGTTTGATATTGAATACAAGCCCAGATCAATGATCAAAGGGCAGGCTTTGGCTGACTTCATCACAGAATTCACGGGGCCTATACAAGAGGAGGTAGAAACTCCAGAAGCTCCATGGTGGGAGCTATATGTTGACGGGTCGTCAAGCAATCAAAAGGCTAAAGCAGGGGTACTCCTCGTTAGCCCAAAAGGATATAAGATCCTCTGTGCTTTGAGGTTTAGTTTCCAGGCTACCAACAACAAAGCCAAATACAAAGCACTGCTAGCCGAGTTGTGATTAGCCAAGAAGGTGCGAGCTGAAAGGCTAAGGATCTTTAGTGACTCACAACTCATTATCTATCACGTAAGGGATGAATACCAGACCCAAGGGTCGAAGATAGCCAGTTATTTCCAGAAAGTCCAAAAATCACTAAGTTCTTTCCAACAATATGAAGTCAACCAAATATTGCAAGCTCAAAATGCACATGCTAATGCTTAGCTCGCCTGGTTGCGATTGAAGATATTGATTTCTTGGGGGCGTTCCCAGTTGAAGTCCTTTCATCCTCGAGCATCAAGCACAAGGATGTCATAAAGACAATTGCTAAAGCGTTAGGCTCTTGGATGAATTTGATCCTGGATTATCTACAAGATGGCAAGCTACCAAAAGGTAGGCTCAAGGCATGATGATTGCGAGCTCAGGCAGCCAGATATTGCATGTACAATGATGTGATATATAGAAGAGGGTTCAGGACCCCACTTTTAAGATGCATTGATGGCAACGACTGTGACACCATTCTAGAGAAAATCCACGTAGGCCATTATGGAAACCACGTTAAGGGGCTATCTTTGGCTTAAAAAGTTTTCTGATAAGAATTCTACTAGCTCATAATGAAACAAGACATTGGGCTTTTACCAGCCCATTTATGTGATTTCAAAAATACCCACAACATTAGCCTCCCAGCTCTTAGTACGATCTACTGACTGGAAGCTACAGTTTACTGATAAAATCTATCAATGATGATCTACTATGCCATCATTTGGACTCTTGTCTTTTTGTTTTAGGTTGTATGAATACGGTGCCGAGTAGTTTACATGTGGTGCTGAGTAGTAGGATGTATGCAGTGCCAAATAGTAAGTCACATAGTTGCCAAGTAATAGGTCGTATGTGGTGTTGAATAGTAGGTCATATACGGTATTGAATAGTAGTTCACATATGGTGTCGAGTAGTAAGTCACCATATATGATGCTAAATAGTAGATTGCATATGGTGCCAAGTAGTAGGTCGCATGTGGTGCCAAGTAGTAGGTCACATGTGGTGCTGAATATTGGGTTACATGTGGCACTGAGTAATAGGTCACAAGTGGTTCCAAATAATAGTTTGCATATGGTGTCGAGTAGTAGGTCATATGCGATGCTAAGTAGTAGGTCATATGTGATGTTGAATAGTAGGTCGCATATAATGCCGAGTAGTAGGTCATATGCGATGTTATATAGTAGGTCATATACGATGCCTAGTAGTAAGTCATATACAGTGTTGAATAGTAGGTCACATGCAGTGTCGAATAGTAGGTCGCATGTGATGCCGAATAGTAGATCATATATGGTGTCAAGTAGTAGGTCGTATGCAGTGTCGAGTAATAGGCCATATATGGTGTTAAATAGTAAGTCGCATACAGTGCCGAATAGTAGGTCGCATGCGATGCCAAGTGATGCGGCTTGTCGAGCCCGATCAGATTAAAAATTTATAAAATCGAGCTACCTAAACTACTTGTAGTATAGGTAACATCGGTTCGAGCCCTTGGATCATTTGGAGGATAATATCAATCAAATTATAAGTTGGAAATAAGGAAGGGTTGGCAAAAACTAAACTAACAGCTACACTAACAGAAACTACAAAATAGAAACGAAAATAATAATAAACAAGCAACCAGCCTAAAAGAATCAACTTGAGATTAATGTATCCTTGATCACTAAATGTTCATCCAATAGTTGATAGTCATAGCAAGAAGCCTTGAAATGATTAATGAATCCATCCTAAGCAGTCAGGATTCAGCCAAATAAACAACACATCAAAAGCTCAATACATTGCTTAGTTTTTCTATCATCTTCCTATAATTGATCATTAAGCAACAATCATATAACATCTAAATCAAATAAAGCCATTCAACTCATATATTCACAGCAAAACAGAGAAGAAATAGGAAAGAAATGACTAACAATTGAATGTAAAATGGAATATAGAGATCTCAACATAAATCTTCAAGTTTGTTAACCCCTTGTGCTGATTACAAAGTTAGCCTTCTATGGAAGGTAGAAAATACAAAGAAAAGGGGAAGAAAACATCCTACCTACTGTTGGAAAAACTAAACTAAAAACTATTTGAAAACTACTTCTCCAACTGAACTAAAACTCTCTAAACTAAAAGACTTTGCTGCCCAGGAAAAGGAGAAGCTAGCTTGCTGTTTGGTGAGTAAGCAATAACAGTTGGTGTAGCTAGTTGCTTGCTACCACTCTTTCTACATGAACTACCTAATGCAGATTGCTTCTTTTGACTTTTGCTGCTCTCCAGCTGGTTGAGTGTGAGTTGGAGCAAAGGATGATCTATTGGACTCAAGATCCATGCCAATTGGGGGCCTTAAAACCAATTCTGCAGAGGCCTAACTTGCAGCAATTCTGCCTCTGTGTTTCAACTCATTTTTCTCACCTATAATGATCCATTTAGCTTTGGAATCTTTATAAGAAATGTAGTATTGTGTCTTAGCTTCCATTTAGGCTTAGTTTGACCTCAATTAGACTTGTATAACTCCAGATATTGCATGATAAGTGCTCAGAGGGCAGGCTGCCCGAGATAGTATTCTAGTCTTATCTTTAACTCTAATTTCAAATATCCAGTTGGGTGATTCAGTCTTGGAGGTCTTCATGAAGTTTGTAGAGCTATATCTTAGCTTTCCTACATGATAAGAATCACATTAATTAGACAAGTGTAGCTCAAGTTATGACCAAAATATAGAAACTGCTCAAATTAGCTAAATTATGCAGAATTTCTTCTAATGATCCAATTGACACAAAATTATAAATATACACTAACAGAGCTCAAAGTAAGTCATTTTTAACTTTAAAATGCTAAGTGAGAGGATAATAAAATGAGTAAAATATTTTATTATCACCAAGTAGTATAGGTCGCATGTAGTGCTGAATAGTAGGCTGTATGTATACGGTGCCGAGGAGTAGGTTACATGAATGCGGTGCCTTAATTAGCAATCTTGTTGCCTAGTAGGTCACACCACAACAATCGTGTTACTCAGTAAGCATGAGTCTTAGCTCTGGCTCTTTTAATTAGGATTATAAGGTCAAGCTAAAATTCGTTTGAAAATATAGGAGCAGATGTTCTGCATTCCAAGCTCATGGAACTTCAATTCCATTAGTTAAGCAATAAGCTCCGTTCCCAAGCCTTCCTTAATTATGTGTTGGCCCTCCCAATTTAGACCTAGTGTCCTATCACTGGCCTTATAAGCTCAGGTAGAAAATGGTATAGTATGGGATTACCAATAGTGTAGTTCGAATTCAAGCCTTCCCATGTAATATTTTTCTAAAAATTAGTAAACATAGACAAAAAGATGTGAGGAAAAACTTAATACTTTTATTGATTTCTGAATAATACTATAGAATTAGAAGCACTAAAACTACTGTTGTTATGGTTACTATGGCTACTAAAGTCACTGTTCTGTGGGTTGTATCACACTGTCTTTTAAGTGACCTCTCTTAATCAAATCCTCGATCTCATCTTTGAGTGCCCAGCATTCCAAAGTATTGTGCCCGACCTTGTTGTGGTAGGCATAAAACTTGTCTGTGTCCTTCAGCCTCTTGGAGGCTTTGGGGGTTTAGGTTTCCCGAAGTTCTCCCTATTTTTCTTCATTACGAATATCCTATCTTAAGTGTCAGATAGAATGTTGTAGCTATCATGGTAACCTTAACATTGAGGTCACTCATTCCTAGTCTATTTTGCAACCTGGTTTTTAGAGCCATCATTTTGACTCTCTTTGTCATTCCTATTATTGCTATTTTTTTTATTCTAGTCAGAGTGGTTCACCTCATCTTTTTGATTGGACTTCTTTAGGCCAAAGGTTTCCTCTTGCCTGATCTCTTCGGCAGCTCATTCATAAAATTCACCCAGGTTCCTCATCAGAGACTTGTATATACTCTCATATAGTTTTTTTATCTTTGTAGAGTCCCACTGAGATCATTGTTAAGATGCTCTTATCTAAGGGATTTTCTACGTTATTGGCCTCATGTCCAAACTGGGTAATGTAAAAGTTTAGTGATTAGTTCTTTCACTGAAAGACTGTCGTAAAGTGGTAAGGTGGTGCAAGCTACCTTCTCAGTGTTTTGTACTGGTTGATGAATCTCCTCTGTCACTCTTCCCAATTATCAATGTTGTGAGCTTTAAGATTCCTAAACCTTGTTCAAGGTATGTCTCCTACAATGGCTGGGAAGACGCGACACTTGACCAAAAGATTAGTCGTTTGAAGATCCATCTATACATTGAATGCATCTAGGTGGTCGCATGGGTCACTATCCCCATTGTATTATGAGATAGTGAGAATCTTGAACTTGCAAGGGATAGGCTCTATCTCGATCTTCCCGGTAAATGATGTCCTCCCTTCCTAACGATCTCAATGGTCCTGAGCCTGAGGGTGTTGCTCCAACTACTCTACAGTCTAAAGTAGCTCCTTTACCATATGGTCTTAAGCCACAGATCGACAATTAGAAGATTGCCAGCTCTTCTTTTTATCTTGGGAGTGATGATTTGAGGTTCTGTGCTTTTTCTGCTCATAGCCCAACAAGTTTCAATCCAAAACATATCTTTGACTGGTCTTGTTTGAGCCTTTTAGCTTGACACAAACCCTCTCATTGTTGATGATCTCCTTCATCATCCTCACAAGCTCGGTGGACCTCTGACCTTGACCATGAGTTAGTAGAGTAAGCTAAATGAGTGTGCTAAAGTACCTTTCTGGCTGGCCTCTTTTCCTAAGCTCCTTTCAGTGGCTATTGGAGTCCTTCTCTAGGCGTAACTAATGTAATGTTTAAAATATCCGTAAGTGCACAACGTTGTTGTAGCTAGTACCGGCAAATACGAGTCGATCCTACAAAGAAGTTAATATTAAGTACTAAAATCTTTATAACTTGACTATCCAAATTTATTGAGAAAAGAGAAAGTAATAAGAAATAGA
>JANHAO010029424.1:0-10373 GCA_026873985.1 Saraca asoca
AGTAGCTTCAAAATAATGTCATTGTATGATACAGAGAAACTGTTGACGGGGATGCTGCATTTGATTGCAGCATCTAGAACTTGTATGCGGATATTTAAGGCCATGTTTTTAACTCATGGTATAAGCAGATATTTGAATTGTATTGTTCTGTTCTTCTGGTTTGTCTTCTTGAGCTTGTGTTAAGCTCTGTGATGCCTTGTGGTCATGGAGAATAAAGAGAAAGGAGAGAGAAGGAGAGTTATGTTTAAAAGAATAAATTAAAAATAAATGATAGCTTTTTGTTAACTTTCATTACCTTTCATTTCTTTTACTGAAAAAATATGCAAGAATGTGCAGGACTTTTTATGCAACTGGAAATGAGCAAGCTTGTAGGCTAATGTATTGATGCACAAGTACGGACTCCATTTAGCTTAATATTTGGACATTAATGGGTAATGCCAATCAAACATTATGAGTTATGCAAATTATTCCATTTACAATGAGTCAGATAATTTAATTTGATCGGCGATGCCAAACGCAATCATTAAGTCACCTGTAAACGTTGCATTTAATGATTAAATTAGTATTTTATTAGAGTTTCAATAAGTATATAAAAGATAATCTTAGAGTGGGGTACTTGGAATACTTGTTGTAGGAATCAAATGTCAACTATCGTGCTTTTAGATGAATGAAGTGTTATCATGTATTCATAACGTATTGGTAATATCAACGAAAATTTCGTTAAGTAATTGCTAGTGTCACATTATTTATCCAGACTTGATTATGCCTTTTGTCTTGTGTTGCTTGGACGATTGGTTCATAAAGTTCTCAATTGATTAAATTTTGTGTCCTAGGTCGTTCCATTAGGTGTTAGTAGTCGATCAACTTGAGTTAAACTGTGTCGAATGCTAATTTTTCACTTAGTTCCAATCGATGGGTGACTGTTCGAATAACCAGAGACTACAGGCTACTTTTAGGTTGTGTCATTTACCTTTACCCCTTGATGGGCAACATAGTTGACCTGTCTAGCAATGTTTTAGTTTCCCTAGGCCAACTACCATTTATGTTGTCGGTAATAATGGATTGGTGTCTTAAGAGGCCTCAAGGCTTAAAATGATCACTTCAGCGACATGAATCGCTATCGAGACCATTCACTTGGTCGTCCCCTGACCATTAAATCCTCTTTACCTCATTTATAAAAACCCTTTCAGCACCTCTGAAGTCACTTTACTGCTTTCTTATTCTCAGTGCGAAACTTAGCCATTGTTGCTTACAGTCTCCTTCGCTAGCACCACTTTCTAGGACACCGGCCTCAGCACCATAGTCATTTGCAAGTAATTTCTAAATGAAACTCTACCTCTATGACATTTTGCTTTACCTTTCTATGCTTTCTTCTAAAATGTGTGAGCTATGATGTCTTATTCATGGTGGTTATGCCCTACTAACTAGCCCTTTCTCAAGTTGCTTTAGAGAAATCGGTGTTCAACCTTATATGCGATTCTTTCTCTATCTGGCTTTCTCTCTTTTTCCTCTTTTCTTTCTTTTATTGATTTCTTTAATTGTTATTCGATCGATTTTCTTTTACCATCCTTTCCTTGGTTTTTGCTCGTTCTAATTATGTTTTTTTATCCTTTGAAGGTGGCTTTTGTCATTGTGTTTTTTTCCTTTTCATGTTTGGTAGCTCGCAACCTTATCAACCTTTCATCGGACTTTGACTCTTCGTCTGACTTTGGGGAATATTTGCTTGAAAGGAACATTTACCACTTTGATTGCCCCCTTCGAACAATCATGGGCTATTGATCCCACGATGAGTATGGGCACAAATGGGTCCACCTGATCGATACCGCACTCGATAGTCTATGGGATGTGCATCTAGATGTTAAATGAATAGCCGCTTCCTCCAAATGGTGGGATCCCTATGTGATCCGAGAGCTTAAGAAGGTCCACATTCGAAAAGAGTTTATCAAAGAGATTATCTTTGAGCCTGCTCAAGAGGATGACCAAGCACGTAGTTATGACACTTCATCTTTCTTGATGTTTTATGGAGATATAGTCAATCATCTCCACATCTGCCCTCCTTTTTTTGCTCTTCAAAAGAATGCCCTGTAAGCCATAAATGTTTGCCACTCATAATTGACTTGGAATGCTTTGGCCTTCCCCTTCCATTTCGAAGTTCTGAGTCTTCAGCTTCAACTTACTCTTATAGTGGAGTTATTCCTCTACTTTTTTACGTATTCCTAGCAAAAAGATGGAGGTTAGATGCACTTCTTTAAATACTCCAACTGGATTTTTATAGAGAACATGCTCATAAGCATTCACACCTAGAAGCACTCTTTCTTCAAGGTTGCAGCATCGAAGGGGTTTCACCCCTTTTTTTTAAGCCAGAAAGCCCCTTTACCCTTCAAAATGGGTCAAACCTAGCAAACTATCTTAAAGATGCTCCTTCGAAGACTAGGATCTCGTTGTTACATTGCTAGCACTTGGACTATTCAATGTTCAGTCTGTACTTCGTTTGTGTTTTCCTTTTACTTTTAATGTTGTTCTTTAACTCTACCTTCCTAACATCCATGTTTGTTGTTTACAGATTGCTGGTTAAATAGTGAAGCGATAGAGATCCTCTATTCAAAGATGGACTTCAAATGCATGGTTGAAATTCGCACTAGGGCCCTGGCTAAAGAGAAGCCTATAGTGCCCTTAATTGCTCAACTTGAATCATCACCTCCTACTAATGTAGCCTATAACTCTCCTCCATCTAACCAACTTGAAGTTGTTTCTGGATGGAGCAAAACATTGTCAAAAAAGGTAGCTCGTGTGAAGCCTCTACCCCTTCCACTAAGAAAATCAAAGTGGGAGCTTAGGAGGATTTGGAGTTGATCAAAGCCTCTGAGGGAGACAACCTATTGTTTGACACTGTGGACAACATGTGGTACAAAAACGCTAACTACAATGCCTTCTTATGCAATCATTTACTTTTCCTTGTTGATAAAGATCACACGAAAAAGCTCCTACTGGACCAAAGGCCTTTGCATATTTTAAGCTCTTCAGCCACCTAACTCATTTGTTCGTCTACCACCATTCTAGCAACAGTGCCTTCTTTTGCCCAGAGCAAAAGGGAACTAGCAAGAACTAATCCTAAAGCTATGGAATAGCTCTAAAAGAACCTTAAGGCTAAGTCGCAAAAGGTGGCCGACCAAGACAAAAATATATCTAACCTGATTGATTATGTTGCTGAGCTTATAAAAGAGCGAGAAACATTGCTTGAAAATAGTGAAAGCTTGGCTAAAAAGCTTGAAGCTGTGTGGTAAGCCCAGGAAGAAAATGAAGCGGCCTTCATAAAAAGACTATAAGACCTAAGAAGGAAGCTGAACAATTGACCTTTCCTATGCTTCACTTCAGGTTTGGAGAGTTTGTCCACCAAATTTAGCATTTTTAACCCTGATGTGACGCTTAACTTGATGAGGATTGATTGGGATAAGACTTTAGATGAAATTCCGCAAGACATGCCCAACGAGTAGGCTAATTCAGGTGTCTTTGATAATTGCTATGCTATTACCACCACTGTTTTTTTTTATATGTATGGAGCAGGCTGAACGGCCATATCAATGAACTTATTTTGCTTACACATTACTTCTTTAAACCTCTTTTGCATGTTATTTGTCTACATCTTTAATTATCCCCTATATGATAATTGCATACGTATCCTGTCCCATAGCTCTTTTCTCTACTTTATTGAATGACTACAAGATCCTAGCATCAACTGTCTTTCCATTTGAATAAGCCTCCATTGGGCTACTTATCACTTTATTGTCACCTTTTCATGCCTCTAACAAGCTTTGTGATTTTTCCCAAATTGTCCAACATCTGAATTTTTGTTGGCCTTTGATTAGCTTGTTTCACATACGTTGAATGCCATTCTAAGTGAAATGATCTACCAATGTTGCAAGACCTATTCAGGTTTTTGCTTTATGCCAAGGGTTTTGCTTTGTCTTTTAATTATGCCAAGGGATCTGCTCGGGCTTCACTTACACCGAAAGTTCTACTTGGATTTTAATTACGTCAAGGGATTTGCTCGGACTTTATTTATTCTGAAAGGTCTGCTCAAATTTTAATTGTACCAAGGGATCTGCTCAAGCTTTATTTATACTAAAGGATCTATTCAAATTTTAATTGTACCAAGAGATCTACTTGAACTTTATTTATCTCAAGGGGTTTTCTTGGATTTTAATTTTGCTAAAGGATTTGCTCGAACTTTGTTTATACTGAAGGATTTGCTCAAATTTTAATTATGCTAAAGGATTTGCTTAAGCTTTATTTATCCCAAGAGGGTTTGCACAAATTTTAATTGTGCCAAGGGATTTGCTCAGGCTTTATTTATACTAAGGGATCTACTTGGATTTTAATTATGTCAAGGGATCTGCTCTAGCTTTATTTATACTAAAGGATTTGCTCGAATTTTAATTGTGCCAAGGGATTAGTGTACTTGGATTTTAATTGTGTCGAGAGATCTGTTTGAGCTTTATTTATACCAAAAGATCAACTTAGATTTTAATTATGTTGAAAGATTAGGTGTGCTCAAATTTTAATTGTGCCAAAGGATCTGTTCAAGCTTTATTTATACCAAGGGGCTTGCTCAGAATTTTGAAACTCATATGGTGTAATTCACACTTTAATTTCACTATCTCCGATACATAATTAATCTATACATAATATTTCCTCAAGTGTGTTGTATTCCGCGTTTGACGAAGAGGCTTCCCTTGAATAGTTTCCAAGTGGTAGGCTCTATTCAGAAGGCTTTCCTACACTCTGAATGGCCACTCCCACGTAGCCTCTAGTTTTCCTTTAGTTTGTATCTTTCTTGGTCCATCCATTTTTTGCAATAGTAAATCTCCCTTTACAAATGCCTTATTCTTTACTTTTTTGCTTATGATTCTAGTGTTCTTTGCTTTATACCACTTATTTTAAAGATAAGCCATTTCTCTTGTCTCAGTTAGCATGTTGAGTTCCTCTTTTCTCCTTTCTTTATTCTTTTGCTACTCATCCTTTCGTTTGAAGCACTGTTAGAGCTCTATTGAGAGCATGGCTTTGCTCCCATATGCAAGCATAAAAGGAGTTTCCCCTATAGCTAAATGCACAATCATTCTATAGGATCATAAAATGCTTGGTAATTCCTCGACACATCTTCCTTTAGCTTCGTCGAACCTTTTATGTAGCCCTTCAAGGATGATCTTGTTCACAGCTTGCCCGTTTGACTGAGGGTGCTTGACAAAAGTGAACTTTTGGTTTATCCTTAACCTTCATTTTGAAATGTGTGAGATTTATACTTTTGTAGTAAGTGTATAAATATGAATATGCCTTAGGCAAAAATCTTTGGAATCACCATTGGCGAACTATTTGCCGTTATTAGATATGATTATTGCGGGAAGCTATACCTAAAAGAAACCGTTAGTACGTTTCTTACATTAAGTCTTATATTTTTAGAAGTTCTACTTGCAAATGACATTTTTTTCAAATGAATTTTCACACATTATTTGAGGTTATGATTACAAGGGCACTACATCTATTCATTTGGTAAAGTAATCTACAACCACTATCGCATACTTTAATTGGTTGAGAGCAACTAGGAAAGGCCCTAACAGGTTTATGCCCCACTAGTTGAATGGCCAAGAAACAAAGTCAGACATTTATTCGACTACTGGCAGTCTTTGTGCTTTTGGGAACCTCTGGCATTTATCATAGTTTCGTACAAGTTTTGGACATCTTATTTTATTTTTGACCAAAAATACTTCGATTGAATGACCTTTAGTGCAAAGATTTCCTCGAGATCCTACCAATGCTATTATAAACTTCTTGATTTAATTATCATGTTGTCTATATACACTTCCATGTTTCTATCTATTTGTTTTGCAAAAACTTTGCTCATCATTCTTTGATACGTTGCTTCTGCATTTTTCAAACTAAAGGGCATAACTTTATAACAAAATGTCCTTTGATTAGTTATGAATGTTATCTTGTTCTCATCATTTGAATGTCTCTTCAATTGGTTATATCTTAAAAATGCATCCCTAAAGCTAAGGACCTTAAAACACGCTACATATCCACCAATTGATTAATATTCGGGAGTGGGTATGAATCTTTTGAGTATGCTTTGTTAAGATCCATGAAGTCTATGCTTATCCTCCAACCTCACGTGGCCTTTTTCACTAAGAATACATTTGCTAACTAAGTGGTGTGTGAGATTTCTCTAATAAACCATGCACTCTGCAATTTATTTACTTCCTTCTTTATCATATTTTCCCCATTCAGGACCATGATTTCTTCTCTTCTGTTGAACAAGCCAGACACTCATGTCGATCAACAATTTATGGCAGGCCACCTTTGGGTCAATCCTTATCATATCAACAGGTGTCCATGCAAACACCTCAATATAACTCTGTAGGAGCTTTACTAGTCAACCTTGGTCTTCCTCTTTTAGATCTACCTTGATCTTGACTGTCTTCTCATCACTGTCCCCAAAAATCTATACTTTTTCTACTTTTGAACCTGGCTTTATCCCACTAGGATTATCCTACCATACGTCAAGTAATGCAACATCTACCATCTCACATTCACCATCTTTTTCACTGATGGGTACCGGTTTTGCTTTACTAACCCCATATAGCATTTTCGAGTGACTTGCTGGTAGGCCCATACATGCCTAATCCTTCATTCTGCAGGGAACTTCATTAACAAATGAGAGGTAAAGATAATAACCCCAACTTAATTCAAGGACAATGACCTTAAAATAGCATTATAAGCGTTATTAGGCATTGCCACTACAAGGAACATGATGTCTAGATTTTTCATCGGCGATTAAGTCCCTAAGGTCAACCTAAAGGTCATTGTTCCTTCTACCTACACTTGTCTTCTTGTGAAACCCACTAAAACACCTATGTAAGGCTCATACATGCTTCAGGGAATATATAAAGCACTAGCAGTATGTAAATTTAGAATATCAATAGAATTTTCTTAATCTACAAATATCTTCTTAACGATGAAGTTAACAGAGTAAAGATATATATTGGATCATCATGATCCCTATCAATATGGCTGAAGTCTTGCTTTGTGAAGTAGATTGATTTGTACTATTCTTTTCTTCTCTTTCTTTCCACCATCATTACCACTCTCAGTTGCCTTTTCCTGGCGTTTCTAGAAACTTTTCCTCCAGCAAAACCTCTAGCTATAGTTTCTATCATTCCTAAGACGGAGGCACAAGGACCATTCCCTCTCTCTTTTTTCTCTCTTCGCTTCTCCCTTATGGAATTTCTTATATTCCGACAGATGCCTTAGCCTTATGAGCACTTCAATTTCATCTTTCAAAGTGATACATTCATCAGTGTTATGCCTGTAGTCTTGATGAAATTTATAAAACTTGGATTTATGTGCTGAATGGTGCTTTTTATGTTTCTATGGAGGAAACTTCATCAATCCAACTGCTCGGACTTCTTGTACTATGCTACTTATCGATGTGTTCAACAACTCATATCTGTTGAACTGCCCTCGTGAAGGTCCCCTTTCCCTTTCAAGAGGTCTTTCCCTAGAGGACACACTATCAAACTATATACATTCCACTTGTCATCAAGCGATCTCAACTTTTTCCACATTGATGTACTTTTCAACCTTGGCCAAGAGTTTCAAAAGAAAGATAGTAGGGTGCTTAGCTAGAGAAAGGAAGAAGTGACTCAAACGAAGACTTGTGCTGATTTGATGACGATAGGGCTAGGTACTTTTTAAGGGTCTCATGCTACCCTTACTAGAAATTAACTAAACCAGTTGATGTTTTCCTAAGGGCCAGACTAGTAGTAAAGTGTGTAGAGAATGCTTTAACAAGCTGATGGAAATTGTTGATCGACTACCAAGTTAGGGTGGTAAACCACTGTAAATCAGCTTTTGTGAGAGTAACAGAGAAGGTTCTGCACATGATAGCATCTGGAACGCCTAACAGTAGCATTGATGCTAGAATGCTTCTAAGTACTTCTATGTGTGTTGTCAGTTTGAAGCAAGTAGGCAAGAGAATGGCCATCATAGTCGCAAAAAATAAGTGGTTCTCTTCTTGGCAAGAGGATAGCTGTTTGGAAGTTTGGGTGAGGTCTATGGTAGGTGAAGTGGGTCAAAAGGTTCATGAGTACAGAGCATATGGTGACGGATGTTATCCGTTTACGGTAGAGCAAAGGAAACATTGGGAACAAATGGCCTTACTGGAGTTTGAATTTAGGAAGTTTATCAGAGGTGAAGGCAGGGGTTAGTGAACAGATGTTCAATGGTTGCCATAGGTAGAGTGAGGGTAGGGATGGAAGGCTACTACAACAAGGGTGGTACAAGAGGCAATTGAAATGCCTGAGACTTAGGAATGCGATTTAGTGGAGTTATTTGTGGTGTTATTGGGTTAACTTCCTAAAGAACATGAGTTAGAGAAGCAGGAGGTGGTGGAGGTAGAGTGGACTCCACTTGGGCATGATAAAAGGCATCTAACTCTTCACGCAACTGGTGCACCTGCTTAGCCAATGCATCGCACTTGAGTTCAATAATAATTCGACGAACCTCTTTTGTCATCCAATCCTTGTGGTGATTGTCTCTGGCCCGTTTACGGAGACAACTTCCATCTAATGACAGAACCTGAGAAGACTATGAATGAGAGTAGCAAGACATTATGGTGGTTGGGAAAGCCACAGACGGTGTCAAATGAAACTCTTTAATAGATGCGGATGATCAGTGACACTAAGCGTAACCGTTAAGTCACCTATAAACACAACAAGGTTAGTCACACACGACGGAAGTGATTTGCTGAGCACACTCTAATGATCAAGTCAGTATTCTAGCAGAGTTTCAATAAATGTGCAAAAGATGATCCAAGAAAGAAATATCTGCTTGCTTATATAGGAGTTGAATATGCCAATTATCGTGTTTTTTGACAAATGAGGTATTATCACATGTTCGCAATGTGTTGGTAACGTCAGCGAAAATTTTATTAAACGATTGTTGGTGTAACATTATTCATGTAAGCTTGATCATCCCTTTTCTTATATGTTGGTTAGATGATTGGTTCATGAAGTTCTCAACTGATTAAGTTTTATGCTCTAGGTCGTTCAACCAGATGTAAGTAATTAATTAACTTGAGTTAAACTGTGTCAAATGTTAATTCTTTACTAAGTTTCAATCAATTGACAACTAGATGAACAATTAGAGACTACAGACTATTTTTAAACTGTGTCATGAATTATTTAATTGCCTCGTAAGTTGGGTTTATCGAGTCAGATGATGACTTAGAGAATTGCTTGTGAGTTGGTACTGGATAATTGTTGGGCATCTGAATTTAGTACAAATTTTAGGATGGGTAAAGTAGAACCAAAACATATGTTTATAGGTTTTTTCTTTTTTTTTTTTTCCTAACATTTCCACGAAGGATTCTAAAGTTAATTCTTGGTGTAAAAAAAGGGGGATTCCGATACTTCACCTAGTATAGTTGGTTTAAGGGATATAGATACAAAATAACTCACAAGTACCAACATATCATTTGTGGTTTTATAATAATTAAAAATAGTGTTTATCTTCTAAAGCGATATTAACGTAATAAAAATATAAAAAAATAATCCAAATTTAAAAGATAAAAAACTAGATGAGAGGAAAAACCTTCTTGTCTTCTGAACAAAATTGTTACTTATACGTTATTTTTACACACATCTCACATGATTAATTTTTCATTAAGTTAGAATCTATAAAATAATCTAAAACAGTGATCTTGTGGGTTAAAAATTCTTATAAATACAGTTTCTCTCCCCATCTCAATTTTGTACTTCTCCCATGCACAGTAGCTGGCTGCGCGATACTTTTTCAAGCTATCAAATCATTTGGAAGTTGCAACTTATCTTGGAAGAAGTTCATGGACCGCGGTGTTGGACGAATTTGAATTTGCTCATCTTTGATTTGACTGCTCTTCAGTTTTTCTTGGACAGCCAAACAAAACCTAAAAAAAAAAAAAACTTTTTTCTTTTTAACATGAAATCCAATTTTTTTTCCAAAATATTTTATATCAATTTTATCTTTATAAAATATTAATTTATTCGATTTGATCATCTAATCAATATTTGCATAAAGTTTAATTTGTATGATTTTATTTTATTAAAGATAAAATTAAATAGATTAATATTTTATATAGATAAAATTAATAAAAAATGCTTCAAAAATAATTGAATTTGATATAATAAAAAATAATATTTACTCATAAAACTAAAAGAAAAAGAAAAAAAACAGTCAACTAAAGCAAGACACATAAAAAAAAAATGAATATCTCCGTGCTTTGGTACGTGACTTATGTCTATTACAATCGAAAAAAGATAATCATAGAATAAAAAAAAAAA
>JANHAO010029425.1:0-10378 GCA_026873985.1 Saraca asoca
CAATTAATCAAGTAATCATAATAGGAAAGATTTCAATTAATTATTAAAGATCATAAGTGTGGTAAAACCTCAATCCTAGGCTTTTTTAGAATTGCACTTTACTTGTTATTTACTTGCTACTCTTTCATTCTATCTCTTTATTACTTTTGCTATTCTTAATTGATTTAGTCAACTGAATTTGCAAACTCTGGTAATTGATAACAAGATCCCTATGAGATTTGACCCGTATTCGCCGGACTCTACTACAACATGCGCTTGTAGAAAACAACACATCAATCACAAAATTGCTTGCACTCATCATCATATAGATGCACTAGTCTACATTATTCTCTTTAAACCTAAGAAAAGTCACTATCCCTTTAGACTTGAGATACTACTATCTAGATGCTTGCTTTAAACCATAAATGGATCTATTTAGTTTACACACCAGGTGTTTTTTATCTTTCTCTTGGAAACCATTTGGTTGGTTCATGTATATAGTCTTTGACAGGTTACCATTCCATTTTCACATTCATCTACTTAGCTCCAAGTCAAAATAAGCTACCATCATTATAATAACTCTGAATAAGTTCTTAGTTATGACTAACAAGAAGTCTTATTTATAGTTTATGCCTTTTTTTTAGTATAGTCTTTCGCCATGAGTCTGACCTTGTATCTTTCTATCTCACCTTGAACATCTCATTGGGTCTTAATAACCCATTTGCATTCAACCAGCTTACAATTAGTAAGTAATCTCATAATTGATTTTTGTGCATTAAGGCTAATTCATTCCTCATCACATTGATCCACTTTGAGTAATTAGGACTGTATACTACCTATGAAAATGTAGTGGGATCAGTATCTTCACTAACATCAAATTCATGCTCTTATAGGTAAACTAGATAATCATTAGGAATTGCAGGTTTGGAAACTCTATAAGAGCTCCTTAAGGGAGTTTAATCAATTATTTCCTCTGCTTTACATCTTTTACCATGGGCTACATTGGATCAACTTGCGGGATAACAAAAGATGACTCAGTGAGTTATGGTGCTAGTGGAATTACAATATTTTCTTTTCTAAAGGTTAGGATGTGCAATACTTAACACCCACTATCCAACTCATCCTCAAAATAAATGGCTTTGTCTGATTTAACAAATTTAGTGGACTAAGTTAGACAATAGAACTTGCTACCTCTCGAGCCACTGCAACAGCCAATCAAGTATCCAGTAATGGTCTTTGAATCAAGTTTCTTTATGGAGGGAATATGTAACTTCATTTTAACTTTACAACCCCAAGTGAAAATTCCTTAAACTAGGCTTTTGCAATTCAATAGCTTCGAAAGGATTTTAGGTATTAATTTGCTTAAAACTTAATTCAAAATATATGTAAAGTCCACAAGATCTAGCACTTATGAATGAGCTAACATGTATCTCACCATGTCCACTAGTGTTTCATTTCTTCTTTTTATAATATTATTATATTTCGGTGTCCCAGGCATGATGTAACTAGCTTCAGTCCCACACTTCTATAGGTACTTGGCAAAAAGACCAAGGTTTCTCCCACTCTCATCATATTTACTGTCAAACCTTTAATCGGACCATGGCAAAAAAGGTAGTACAAATTAGCCTTGGGTTGTGTCAGGCTCTATAGGAACTTAGCATGAGGAAGGCATGTCAAATAGTGACAAGGTAGAAGTGTGGTTGGCAAGCTAGGATGGGGTTTGTTAGTGCCAGGATATTGAGCAATGGGTAGGATATCGAGCAAGTGGCTATGAATAAGGCATACACTATTAGCTGATAGGCTCAGTGTCATGTGAAGGCCTTGTTAGAGTACCTAGGTAGGTAGTCAGCATGCATAAAAGCACCCAGTGGTGCTAGACTCAAGTGCGTGTGTAATGGTGCACAAGCAGAGGGAAATTATGAGTAGAAAGCATGTGAATTAGCAACAACATGATTGCATGGGTGTTAGCCAGTGAAGTAAAAAATATCTGTGGTAGATACCTTCTGTTCTTTATAATTGCCTAGTAGTTGGGGTTGTCAATTGCCTTTGCCCATATGGTAGACATGCATGTAATGATTCCCCTTGTCCTTTTTGTATATATGCCCCTATAAGCCATCATTGATAGCAAGAAATCATTTTGTATTGTGTTCATTCCTTGTATTATATTAATATGGTTAGAGAGTGGATTCTCTATATTTTTGTGGTTATTCCCTTTTATGTTTTGAAATTCTTGAATTAAGTAGTGAATGATTGTGAGTAAGAAATTGGCCAAGACCAAGCAGAACTTGGTGCCGTCACAAAAATTCAAATTTAATACAATTGATCCTGCAACATTTGGTATCAGAGCTCAATTTTCTCTAAAACTTATGCAAATAAATCTTTGATCATGGTTAGTGGAAACACACTTAATTGTGTTGCAATATTGGAGGAGATTGTTGAGACTCCTCAAATTGAAAAGCCTCTTCTACATTTATAACATATGAATGGTTGGTGGTTGAATTTAGCAACCAGGCCACTGCTAATGCTATGATGGATTTGGATGCAAGATACATAGGCTATGGTTACCAAATTCACCGAAGGCAATGATGTTTCAAGCCAAGGATTCCAAACCCTAAAGCCTTCATAGGCAATCACAATATAAAGGATCTAGAAAACTTGTTATGGGATATGAAGCAGTACTTCAAAGCCACCTAGATTTCAAAAGGGGACAAAGTGAACATCACTAGCATGTACTTGACTAGTGATATGAAACTTTAGTGGAAGACTCATATAGAGGACGAGTCTGGGGAGGATATTCAGATATGAAAAGCCCTGAAGAAGGATTTGAGGGAACAATTCCTTCCCTACAATACATCTTGGCTTGAAAGAGATGCACTGAAGTGTTTAAAGCACAATGGTACAGTGAAGGATTACATGAAAGAATTTAATTTGTTAACGCTAGATATTTGGAATATGTCAGAAGAGGATAAGCTCTTCAATTTTATGTCAATGTTACAATCATGGGAACAAATAGAACTGCAAAGGCAAGGTGTTAGAGACCTCCCATCTACCATTGCTATTGTAATTGGATTGGTAGACTTTCGGATAGGAAAACCTAATGGGAATGAGAAAGGCAAATCAAAGGGCCAAGACAAAGGCAAAAGTAAAGATAGGAATAGAGAGAAATGGAAAAAGAATTAAGAAAATGAGCAAGGGTAGTCTAGTATAGATGAAAGCTATAAAGGGAAGAAGAATGCCCAAATTGAAAGTTGTTTCATTTGTAATGGCGCTAACAAAGCTTGTAAATGTCCCAAATGTGAAAATCTCTCTGCCACGTCACTAATAGTTGTCTAAAAAGTGCCAGATCTAATGGGCCATGCAGAGTCAATCTATTGTAATTGATTAATACTCCATGCTTAGTCAAGGAGACATTTGGCAATAAATCCCTTATGTATTTTGATGCTTTTGTTAATAACCATCCTATTACCATGATGCTTGACATAGGGGCCACACATAATTTTGTGGTTGAATGCATGGTGAAGTCCACTGGGCTGAACTTGGGGAAAATTTCCAGCAAAATTAAAGCAGTGACTTCAAAGGTGTAGCTAGTCATAAAATTGCAAAAGATGTGGCAATATAATTAGGAAATTGGGAAGGCAAATTGAATTGATGGTAGTTCCTCTTGATGATTTTGAAATTATACTTGGTATTAATTTTATATTGTATGCCAAGGTTAGTGTTACCGTACTTGGAAGGGATGCTGATTATGGATGAAAACAACCTTTCTATGGTTTCAGTTAGTGGGAGATCAGTACAGAAGGGGAAGGCTGCATGCAAGATTAAGATGGTGTCAGCATCACAATTCAACTAGGGCCAGAAAAAGGGAGAATGTACCTACTTGGCAACTATATTTGAATTAAAGCTTGATAAAAAAGTGGAAGTCCTTGATGTAGTAGTCGAAATGCTTAAGGAATATCGTGATATAATGCCTTTAGAACTTCCCAACACTTTGCCACCAAGATATGCTACTGATCACAAGACTAAATTGGAACCTGGTGCTAGGCCCCTTACAGAGGTGTCATACAAAATGTCTCCATTAGAGTTACAAGAACTTAGGAATCAACTAACTGAATTGTTGGGTGTAAGGTACATTCAACCTTCCAAGGTTCTTTATGGTATGCCAATATTATTCTAGCAGAAGTAGATGGCAGTCTTTGGATGTGTATTGACTATCAAGTCTTAAATAATGTGACAATAAAAAATAAATACCCTATCCTTTTGGTACATGATCTATTTAATAGATTGTGTAAAGTCACCTACTTCACTAAATTGTTTCTAAGATTGGGTTATTGGCAAGTTTGGATTGTGAAGGGTGATGAGCTGAAGACAACATTTATGACTCAATATGGATCATTTAAGTTTCTAATAATGCCCTTCGGACTCACAAACACCCTTGCCACTTTTGTAATTTTATGAATGATATCTTCCATGATTTTATTAATGACTTTCTGGTGGTCTATTTAGATGATATCATGGTGTACAATGAATCCTTGGAGGATCATGTCTCTCATATGAAGCATGTGCTAGCCAGATTGAGGTAGCACCAATTCTATGTAAAAATGGAGAAATGTGAGTTTGCTTAGCTGGAAATCATGTTCCTGGGCCATAGGTTGTCAAATGGAGAGGTTAAAATGGATGAGAAAAAAGTTTAAGCAGTGTTGGATTGGCCTTCACCTTCCAAGGTTTCCAAATTACAATTCTTTCTTGGTTTGGGTAACTACTATAGAAAATTTATGAAGGGTTATTCCAAAAAAGTGGTGCCCCTGACTGATTTGCTTAAGAGGGATAAGAAATGGCTGTAGCAGAAAAAATGCCAAGAAGCTTTTGAGAAACTAAAAACTATTGTGGCTAGTGAACTTATGCTAAGATTGCCTAACTTTGAGTTTCCTTTTGAAATGCATATGGATGCTTTTGACAAAGCAATTAGGGGAGTACTAGTTTAGAAAAATCATTCCTTGGCTTATGAAAGTAGAAAACTAGATAAGGCAAAACAAAAATACTTTGTTCATGAGAAAAATATGCTTACGATAATACATTGCTTACTTAAAGAGTTTATTTGTTGGGAACAAGTTCATGGTGAAAACTAACAATGTTGCAAACACCTTTTTCACCACTCAGAAGAAGTTGTCTCTTAGGTAGGCTCGATGGCGAGAGTTTTTGTTTGAATATGACTTTTTGTGGCAATACAAGCCTGGTTGGCATAACTTGGTTGTAAATGCTTTGAGTAGAAAAGAAGTGTAGGAAATTGTGGCTGCACTTAATGGTGTCCAAATTGATTTCATTAACAAAATTAAAGATGTAACCAAGAATGACCAAATGTATCAAAAATTTGTGAAAGCATTACAAGATGGGGTTGTTCATGGGTACTAGCTAGAAGATAGTTTACTTCATGTAACGGGAAGCAAGCTATTTGTCCTTAAGCTTAGTGGCCTTACCTTTGATGGGAATTATTGAAAGAAACTTATAACACACAGTGGGCTAGACACCTAGGTTGGGAAAAGATGCGTGCCCTTCCATCTTGTTTTTATTTCTAGCCAAACATGGAAGATGAGATAAAAGTTTATGTGAAAACTTATGGGGTATGTTAGTTGGACAAACCAGAGAGATAGAAAGGATCGGGGTTGCTACAACCATTATAAATTGTAGAAAAATCATGGATATCAGTTTCTATGGATTTTATTTTTAGTTTCCCCAAAGTTAATGGCTTGAGTTTTGTTTTAATGGTGGTGGATAGGTTCTCAAAGTATGCAGTCTTCATTGCTACCTTGCATCCATGCATAATAGAGTAGGCTACTAAAATTTTCTCTAGAAATATAATGAAATACTTGAGTTGCTAGAGGACATAATCAGTGATAGAGATACTAGATTCACTGGTAGATTCTAGATTGCACTATTTACATTGTTCGATTCTAAGTCAAAGTTCTTGACAACAAACCATCCACAAACCGATGGGCAGACTGAAAGACTAAATGTTTTGCTAGAGGAATTTTTAAGACACTATATTACTACAACTTAGAAAAATTAGCTAGACTTGCTGGATACTGCTCAATTCTCTTACAACTTACAAAAATCCTCATCTACAGGATTTGGCCCATTTGAATTAGCTAATAGACTTCAACCTCTTGCTCCTTATGAATTTGCTAAACAAAGGATAGGGGGTAGTTATCCTGTTACATACAGATTTGCAAGAAAGAAGTAAGAGTTGCTTGAGAAGGCTTGAAACAATTTGAATAAAGCTACAAAATGTGTGAAGAAGTATGCAAATAAGGGTAAAAGACCCTTAGAATTCAAAGTGTGAGATATAGTATTGTTGAAATTCAAAGTATGATGGACCTTTTGAGGTAATAAAGAAGGTTGGGGTGGCTACCTATAGATAGGATTTGCTAGACAGATTAAAAGTTCACCTAACTTTCCATGTGAGCTTTTTGAAACCATTTCATGAAGATGAAGGTGAACCCTCTAGAAGTATAATTATCCTTATAGTCTAAAAATAGTTTGATAAGGATATGTAAAAGATCCTCAATCATTTGGTTGAAGGATAAAGTAAGAAAAACAAAAGGACTTTTTACTTAGTGAAATGGAAAGGACTATTAAAAGTTGAGGCTAGCTAGGAAAAGAGTACAACTTTATGCTGATTTTAGAAGTGAGTGGATGCTTACCTTGAGCCCTTGCCAATGAGGACGTTCACTCTTTTTGGTGGGGGTGGTTTGTCAAACATTTAACTAAATCATGGCAAAAGAGGCAGTGTAATCAGCCTTGGGTTATGTTGGGCTCTATGGGAACTTGGCATGAAGAAGGCATGCCATGCAATGGCAAGGCAGAAGTATAACTGGCAGGCTGGAATAAGGCTTGTCAAGGCCAAGACACTAAGTAGTGGGCATGATATTAAGCAAGTTGGCTGTGATTGAGGCATACATTGTTGGCTGATTGGCTCAGTGTGGCATTGAGGCCTTGCTAGAGCTCCCGGGTGGGCAATAAGCATGCATGGGAGAACTTAGTGGTGCCAGACTCAAGTGCATGTGCAATGGCACATAGGCAGAGGGAAATTATTAGCAGAAAGCTTGTGAATTGGCAATAGCATGAATGCATAGTTGTTTGCCAATGAAGCAGAAAATATCTGTGGCAATTTCCTTCAGTTACTTGTAGTTGCCTAGCAGTTAGGGTTGTCAATTGCCTTTGCTCATGTGATAGACATGCATGTAATATTTCCCTTGTCCTCTTGTATAGATGCCCCTATAAGCCATCATTGGCAGCATGAAATCATATTGTATTGTGCTTATTCCTTGTATTGTATTCACATTGAATTAATAAAGGTTGGAGAGTGGATTATCTATATTTTTGTGGTTGTTCCCTTTTATGTTCTAAAATTCCCAAATTAAACAATGAGTGATTGTGAGTAAGAAATTGTCTGAGACCAAGTAGAACATTGTGCCATCACAAAAATTCAAAATTAACTGAATTAACCTTGTGACACTTGCCATAATACTCACCACATCTGTCAAACTTGGCACATTTAATTTTCTCTCCCAATCTGAGCTGAACTGTAGCCTTGAATGACTTGAAGCCATCTAATGATTCAGATTTCATATTGAGCAGCTCCACCTGTCTAAATCTAGAATAATCATAAATGAAGGTGATGAAGTGCTTATAACCATCCATAATAGTATGCATAATAGGTCCACTGATGTTAGTATTTACGATATCATGTTTTTTGCTTCTCTTTCCCTTTTTAGGTCTAGTGAGGAGTTTTTCCTTGATGCAATCTACACATGTGTGAAAGCTTGAGAAATCTATATTATGTATTATCCTTTCTTTTATGAATCTCTGATCCTGTCTTTGGAAATGTGTCCCAAATGCCTGTAAAGAATTCATTACAAGAATAGTGGCACTGTATCTAACCACTAAGTGTTTGATGGCACATGCATAGTGTTTGACTCAAAACATACTAGAGCTAGAGATGTATCTTTCTTCTCTTCTTAATCTACTTCTTATACTTGAAGCAATCCACTTTCTTGTACCCATATTTCTTGCAAAACCTATAATTTCCCTTAAACTAAGCTTTTTTTAGGCTTGTGGCATTATTAATTCATTTCACCCTTCTACCTTTCATAGGTGGATTTCCTTTTGCTGTCCCTCTAATGCATTCTTATTACTTGTTCTAAAGTTGAAACATGGGAAACCTATTTGACATTCTAAAGCTTCCCTTTTTTTTATGTCCTTTTTTTACTAATAGTAGAAATTTGCTCATTGATATTCTACTAACCTTTTTGGGTATTATAGGACATCTCAAGAATGTTAAATTGAGTGGGTAACAATTCTAGTGCACACTAGATAAGCAAGTTATTGCCTAGGTCAACATTCATGTTTTTCAATTTGTTATAGTAGTGAACTAACTTCAAGATATGCTTATACACTCCACTAACACCATCCTACATCGTCTTCTCAATCAGTGAAAGATAGTGACCTTTCTCAGTCTTATCAAACTTCACATATTTCTTAGTAATAGATTCGAGAAAAGAATTAGCATTTTAGGATTCAAGAATACTTTATCTCATGGTCTTGTTCATTGTGAATTTTATGACCATCAAGCACACTTTGTTTGAGTGTGTCTATTTTTCATGATTAGCCGTTTGTTCAGTAATTGAATTTGCATCAACAATAAGCTCTTTCTCCCTAGGTGCCAAATTTAGATTGCTGATTGCTAGATAAAGTTTTAAAGACTTGGCCCAATTTTCACAATTCTCCCATTCAGCTTCTTGGTAGAAGTTAATTACACAGGCAAGAAAGCTGAGAAAAATTCATCAACACATTAACACATGTATCACTTTAATCATACTTTTATTTTCCTTATAAATATTAACTATACAATTACATATAGTACTATTCTATTAAACCTTAGACTGATAAAGGCATTTAAGGCTTTATAATATAAATAAGAATTAAATATTACAATCTTAAAATCTAATTTTGATAAGGTGTTTAAGATTTTAAGAGTATAATATTTAATCCTACACTCACATTATCGTAAACAAACTATATTAATAATATTATATTGATAGGGTACTTAAATATTATTGACATAGCACTTTCCTTTAATCTAATGGTCAGTTTTAATTATTATTATTAACAAAATCTTATGCAATTAGACTCACAATAGGCAAGCTCACAATTACATAAAATTTCATGGCATAATGTAAGTTAACTTGATTACTACAAAATTATACTTCAAGCATATAAACATGCTAAAATTAATTTATTTGCCATATAGTATCAAAATATTTTTAGAAAAATTATAAACTATAGCTCTTAGTGTAAGAATCACACATAAAAATTTTCAAGCCAAAATAATTTCAAATTAACACTTAAATAAAATGAACAAAAATTAAATAAAAATTATTTCTAGAAAAATTTAAAAAAATGCCAAAAAAGTTTTCCTCCGAAAGTATATCACCAGCAGCATGGCTCATGGCCCACATGTATTGCTTACGCAAGTAGGCATTGTGCATCTACATCTTTGGATCATCCTTGTCACTTGTTTTAGATCTCTCTAACTTGTTTCACAACCTATTTCAACCCCATTCAAATTTAGCCATTTTCACTAAAATTTTTCTATGGGTTTTGTTTGTAAAATTATTCTAAGGCTAACCTATATTTCAATTTGAAGAAAAAATTGAAATTGTGCTTTGATTTTGCACAAGTCTAATTGAAAAACTAAAGTTGTTTTCTATTCCAAAATTTTTTCTTCAAATCAACAATTCCAGTTGGTGTTTTATGAAATTAATTTGGGGTTTTCATCCTAAACATGATTTATGGTTAAGCCATGAAAAATTTCATCCAAAAACTAGATGAAATTGCTTTAATTTGAAATTTGAATTTTCTAAAAAATTGACATGTAGGTTTTATTAAAAATTCCACAAAAAAACTTGATTTCTTAATGATTTTCACCAATTAAAACATGGGTTTTATCCAATATACATATAGAATTAAAACCTTAATTTAATTCTTAAAAAACTTAATGAAATTCATTTCTATTAACGGTGAAATTTGGTTTGTGCAGGAGACTCGAACTTCAATCAACCGGATGTGAGTTTCAGGAATCAATGCCGCTCCTGAAGTGTTGTGAAAAGTGAGTCGGGAGGAAGAGAGGCGGTGGTTTTTAACGTGGTTCGGCCAAATCTGGACAGTACCAGACCCTACGTTCACGGTAGAGATTTTATTGATATTGAATAATTTGCAGAAGTTCTACTTATAAGATTTTCTCCTCTCTCCTCTTTCTGCTAACAATGTAATCCTATTTATAAAGGAAGGAGAGGTTACATGCATTAATTACAAGCTACAGTTGCATTACATCAAGCAATAA
>JANHAO010029426.1:0-10376 GCA_026873985.1 Saraca asoca
ATTGCGTCTCCAACGAGATTAGGGCAAGATCCAAGCTAATTCCGCATTTAACTTTTTAATCTAACTCATATTATTGGGACCTACACTATTGAAATATGAAATATTACAATACTTAATCTTGAACTTCTTCACTGTTCTTGAATCAAAATTCCTAAAAATAATTTCAACATACTAAAACATATTGTTAGTTCAAAATTTCTTTTTCGACATTCAAAACTAGTAAAAACTAGTATAGCTTAGAGTATTACTGATCTAATAAACTCTAAGGCTAACGGGTTCAATATACCATTATTTTAGAAGGTTAAATAAGCCTAAATTCAATGTTTTCCAAACAAAGAACCATATTTATATTAACAATTCCAATCAAATTCAAACTAAGCTACAAGATCATACAATACCTATTTTCCTCATCATAATAAATAATTCAAGGATTCACATCCAATTAGTTATATAACAACTTATAAGAGAAGTAAGAATCACTCACCTAAGTAGCTGAAACAAGGAAATTAAGATAATCTATAAATGTTCTTCAATGCTCTTCATGAACAAAAATAAGAGCACGTTAGTTTTTTGAATTTTTCAAGATTTTTCTTTCATTGAATATTCAAATACTATTAGATTATGGTCTCATTCCATAGAAAAAGCTAGATATAAAAAATTTAAGCTCTAAAAACTTCAGAAATTCGTATGGGTTCTTGAAGTGAATAATGAAATGAATAGTAACTTTTAGATTCAAAAATTTATAACTTAGATTAGCCTTGATGAACAAGAAGATTTTGGTACTAAATTGAAGAGGAAGAAGAGAGGAATTAGTAGCAAAAATATGAGAAATTAATATTAAAGAATGAAATGCTTAGTTGGAGAGAGAGAGAGTGATGTTTAACAATAGCTCTGGTATTAGTGTTTCCATCTGGATCAAGTGGTTCTGCAATGTATTGTAATGCTTCCCGAATTGGGCTGGGGTATGTGTTGATGCAGAATGAAAGAGTAATCCACATATGCATTAAGGCAATTGAAGAAACATGAACATAATTATCCTACTCATGATCTGGAAATGGTGGTGGTAGTTTTTCCTTTAAAAATATAATGACATTACTTGTATGAAGAAGCATGTGAGATTTATACGGACCACAAAAGCCTAAAATACATTCTTTTAGCAAAAAGATCTTAATCTTCAACAGCTAAGATGGATGGAGTTGGTTAAAAATTATGATTATTCAATTTTGTATCATCATGACAAAGCAAATGTGCTTTCAGATGCATTAAGTCACAAGTCGGCAAGCTATTTAGCTCATTTTCTTTCTAAAGAGGAAAAGTTAATGTATTCCTACCCAGAATTTGAAAAGCTTGGTGTGCGATTTGGAGTTCTAGACCAGACCCCAATTTTAACACATATGATAATGCAGTTAATGATGGTAAACTGAATTAAGGAAGCTCAAAAATAAGATCCACAATTTGCAATTCTTAAACAAAAGGGCGAAATAGAACCAAACTCATATATTGCAATTGACGAGGTAGGGTGCTTAGGAAAGAAAGACAATTATTTGTCCCTTCAAATGTTTATGGAGATTTGTTGTATTAGGCTTATAACTCGTCATACACGATGCACCTGAGAATGACTAAAATGTACCATGATTTGAAAGACTTATTCTAGTGGGAAGGCATGAAATATGATGTGCAAGAATATGTAACCGAGTGTCTTATGTGTCAGCAGGTGAAGGGAGAGCATCAGAGTCTTACAGGATTGCACTACTCTATTAAGATTCTGAAGTAGAAATTGTAAAGTATTACAATGGATTTCTTAATGGGACCGTCAAAATCATCGAAGGGTTATGATTCAATTTGGGTCATTATAGATCGTTTGATTAAATTGACTCATTTCTTACTAGTTAACTTGACTTATTCGACTACTTAATATGCACAAGTATACCTTGATCAAATAATTCCTTTGCATGGTGTGCCATTGGCAATTATTTCGAATTAAGGTATTCAATTTACTTCTCACTTTAGGCAGTCATTTCAACAAACATTGGGTACTTAATTATGATTTGGCCTTGCTTTCCTTCCATAGATTGATGGTCAATCAGAGTGAAGAATCTAGATTCTGGAAGATATGCTTCAAGCATACATAATGGTGTTTGAGGATAACTGGGAAAGATATTTACCACTTTTCAAATTTGCTTATAACAATAGTTACCAATCTAGTATTCAAATAACACTATTTAAAGTGTTGTATAGGAGGAGATAAAGATGTCCAATAGGTTGGTTTGAGCCCGGAAAGGCAAAGTTAGTAGGGCCAGATCTTGTAGCAGATGTAGTTAAAAAGGTATAATTGAGCCATGATTAAATGAAGTAGCTTAAGACCCATAAAATTCATACTTGAATAATAAGAGAAGAGACATAGAATTCAAGGTTGATGATTGAGTGTTTCTTAAAGTATCCCCGATGGAAGGAATTATGCAATTTGGTAAAAAAGGGGAAGTTAGCACCATAATATGTGGGACCATTTAGAATCATCAAATATGTAGGAGTTGTGGCATATCAATTATAATTGCTAGTTGAGATGCAGGGAATCCACCCAGTATTGCATGTTTTCATGTTGAAAAAGTATGTTCCAGACGATTCTCATGTTATTAAAGAAGAACCAATTCAGTTGGATACCAAATTGACATATGAGGAACAACCGAAAGCTATCCTCGATCGAAAAATTCAGAGATCAAATTCCTGTCATAAATGTTCAAAGAACAAAATTCATATTTTTGAGATTCAATTTCCTAAAAACTTTAGAAATATCAAAATTAGGGTTATGAATATTGGATGAGCACAAAATTAGAGCTATTACGAAGGTATTTAATTTAACTAATTTGTATTATAATTTCATGGCCATTAGTGATTAATAAAAACGTTAAATTTTAGTTCAAAATGGAGGAAATAAGAAAATTACTAAAAAGGAAAATAGTTAACTTGTAGTTATTGGGAAGTTAACTTACTTTTCCTTATTATACCCTTCCCTTAGCCAGCTTACTCTTCTTCTTCTTCTTCTTCTTCTTCTTCTTCTTCTTCTTCTTGGATTGCAAAACCTATGCAATATATTCTTCTCTAAGCTTGACACATTCTCTCTACCTTTACTTTCTCACTCATCAAGTAAGTCCACCAACCTTTCTTGTTATTTTCTCAAATTTTTACTACTGATTCCTCTCTTCTTCCTCTTCATTTTGATATGAAAATCATGTTAATTCATTAAGTATAATTCAAGTTATGAATTTTTTTATGTCTATAATTACTATTCATATTACTATTCACTTTACGAATTTTCTAAAGTTTTAGAGCTCAAATCCTATGTATTTAGTCTATTTCTTTGTAATGAAACCATAATCAAATGATATATAATTGTTTACTAAAAGAAAAATATTCAAATAACTAAGAAGCTAACATGCTCTTCTCTTTGTTTATGAAGAGTGTTGAGGATTATAAGTGAGATCAATAATAATCTGACATATCCAGCCCACTTATAAGTAATTCTTACCATTGTTGTGATTTATAATGTATTTGTTGCTTGTGATCTATTGAATATTTGGTGCTAGTTAATGAAAATGGGTTTTATAATTGTGAGGCATAATTTGATATTGAATGGATCTACTGCTCAAATGATTAATTTGTTGTTGAAATAGCTAAGTTTTATGCATGCTTAAGCTCTCAAATTATGTTTTGAAATCCCATAGTGTAAAGTTAAATTGGAAGTTATCCTCCCTTGTTTTTCTATTGTTACTTGCAGTTTCTTCTCGTGTGAGTCGAATCACAGCTTTTTGAACTAAACTCGCCATCATGCTTATAGAAACCTAACAATTTTGCTCTTATGATCCAAATCAAAATTTAAACTAGATTTGTGTGATTTGAATTGCTCTTTCTTACCTTGTTTTTCAATTCCAATTGTGATTCTAATTGCATTTGAATTTGGAATTCCTGAATGGTTATACATTTTTTCGAGTAGACCTGTATTCTCAATTGAATTCCCTTAAGTCGGATCGAGCCCTTCATAATTGAATTTTTCAATTCAAACCATGATTTTACTTAAATTTCTTCAATGATCCTGCTTGTAATTTTGATCACACCTCTAGAAATTTTTAATTATTTTGGCTTAATTTCACTTCTCTTTAACTTATACTACATTTTGTTTGGCTTAATCTCATAAAGACCCTAATTAATTCTAGTATTACAATCAAGATATCCTAAGAAAGTAACTTATAAGCTAATATATATATATATATATATAATGATATCTAAATAATAAATTCAGCAGTTATTATAGATATGCAACAAGGAAGTATGGTAGTGATTGTGAATGTGTGTGATTGTTATAATACAATTAATGTGAGTAAGCTTGTTGTGTAAAGTGTGATAATTTACATGAGATATGGAATTGTGTATGACACCACAAATGATGATAAAATGTGGTAATGTGAAATTAATAAGGTGCTTGTTACAAGAATAGAATAATTGAATACTTGAGAGCTCTTTGAGACTTGATTTGTGAATGATGAGGCATGATGGAAATAATGAATCAGACCCTGGATTTATGCAGTTTGAAATGATGAGTGGGATAAGGTTAAGTTGGAGGGATAAGGCTGAGATTGTTTGGGATAAGGCTACATCAGAGTAACAAGGAGATTGGTATTTATTGTTATGTATTGTTTAACCTGTTTCGTATAAGAGCCTGACTTGGCATAATTTGTTAAGAAAATTTTGATGTGAACTTTCTCAAAGGTGAGTCTCTAATATTCAATATTTGCTTATGAAAAATTGCATGAGAAATGGCTATCCAGTTGTGGTATGAATATGCATATATATGCATGTTGTTATTTGATAAATTCATAAGTTTGTTGCATATTATTCACTGAGCCCCAGACTTATTCTTCCGTGGATTGTTTTTTAGATTCTCAAGATATTATTACAAACCCTATCCTCAAAAACTAAGAATAGATAATGACCTCATGGAGGTAACTCCTAATACCTTCACCACCATTGTAGATAGTCCACTTGGCATGTTTGAGATAAAAGTATATTATATATTTATTCTTAATCTGACGAGCTGTAAGGTCCTCCTTGAGATGGAGATTATTCCTCTATAACCCCCAAATATGTTATTAATAATGGCCCTAAGATGGTTTAATCCTTGAGGATCTTCCATTTATATGCTTTTTGCTAATCTTTTGAACTTGCATATAGTATGGTCGTAGGATCCTTGAGGACATAGTTAGTATAACCTATAATTTTGATTCTTTTCATGTTATAGGGTAAGCTAACTTTTGTTTTTCTTGTCCTTAAAAAGAATATATGGGGTATTGAAGATGAATGACTCATAAAATTGGCCTGTGGAATGTATGTAAGTTTTGGGTAGTTGTTTGAAGCCAGGAATATTGTTGTTGAATAGGCATGCACCTTAATGGGTGATATGCTTGTACATTATTTCAATTATTTATATATATATATATGTATTTTTAATGAATTATTTTTCCTTCCCATAAGTTTATGGTTCCACAACCAAGCAAATGATTAAAAATGTTTAAGAAATTTTGAAACAAGCAAGAATGAAAGATACATGATAAACAAGTTATAGGCCGATGATTATCAATTGAGAGATTGATACTCACGCCGATCATGGCTAGGATTTTGGGTTGTGACACATAAACCAATGTAAATAAGCTTTCTTCAAGGTAGTAGAAAAGGTGAGACATATTATAGTGTCTAGGGTCTTTGACAACAACATAGATGCCTGAAACACCTTCACATGCTCTTAAGGATTGAAGTTCCATCATAGGAATGAATGTGAGTTGGTGGCTTGAAGTGGATGGGTAGCGGAACAACCATTACTACCACCAAGAAAGGGTGGCTATCTTTATGGCAAGATGAGAGTTATTTGGAACTTTGGGTAAGGTTGGTAGTTAGTTTCACAGAGTCATATGGTTTATGTGTATAGTTTATATGATTTTACAAATGCTAATGGAAATCGACCATGCTCGAGGGAGTTGTGGTGACGATTGATAAGGGCTAGGTGGTTGGATTTTGGTTTGGTAGGATTTAGTTTTGGAAATGCTGATGGTTTGTCACTAGATTGGTAAAGTTGTTTATCAGAGAAAAAATGGTAGGATTCAGGACTTGCTCAGGTTGGGTGTTTATGCTACTAGTGGTTCTGCAATGCATGTGAGTTGTAAGGTAAAGTAAGTTAAAGATAAGAGAAAAGGGCAGAGATTGGGTTTACCTTGACTAGGACAAGGCTTAATGGATGGGGTGGTGGTGGAGGGAGAGCAAGTTGGACCTATACACAACAAAGATTTTCCAACTCCACCTACAATTGGCAAACTTGCTCATCTAGTGTGTCATGCTTGAGCTCGGTAGTAATTCTATGAGCTTCCTTTGCTATTTGGTCTCAATGAGGCTTATCTTAAGCCCTATTGCCATAATGATGCTCCTCTGAGCATGAAGAATGAGTAGAATGAAAATTAGAGTGTCACGACATTTAAGTGGTTAGGAAAGCAATAGACGATGCTAAATAAAACTCTACTGCTACAAAGGATTGGACTAAAGGGTGAAGACCAATGAAATGAGGATCTTCACAAAGAATAATGTCAACCATACACAATAGAAGTAGTTCATCGAGTACACTTCAATGCTTAAGTTAGCTCTCAAGCAGAGGTTCGGTAACAATAGTGAAGATGATATGTAAAGATGGATACCTTAGTGTTTATATAGGTGTTAAGCATATCAATTGGTGTGATTCTAGACAAGTATGGAATGTCCACATATTTCTAGCATGCTAATAGTGTGAATGAGATTCTCACTTAATGGTTGATGATGTAATCACGTCATTTGTGCATGTCCCTGATTACTCCAATTGGTGTGGAAGTTATTAAAATGTTGTCTCATCCTTAATATGCCCGATAGCTAAGCCTGTAACCTTAGTTGACTGACTTGGATTTCCTAATCAACCATGGTTCTGACCTCTTCACCTCACCTTGTGGACTTAAGTTACCTCATGACACTATGATCTAGTCACTTGGGCTCTGGGTCATTCAACTTATATATGAGGTTCAGTGATCGCAACCTAGACAAGTTTACTTTGGGATATGTTAATTTTCATCCACAACACATATTGGTTCTTATCTAAGAGACATGTTACTCACATCTAAGATATATGATGGTTCGCATTTAATAGACATAAGGATTCATATACTAAGACATGATGGCTTATGGCTAAGAAACATAATGATTCATGTAAAAGAGATATAATCACTTAAGTTCAAGGGACATTGTAACTATTCCAAGCAATTGCTCATCATAAGACCGTTCCACTTTGAGTTTTAATAACTGGTATTCAGTGATAGGACAAATACATCAAGAGGGAGTGAATTGATATTTAAAACTACAAGTATATCAATCAAAGAAAGATCAAGTAAATAAATAATTAACAAAATTAAATAGTTAAACACATCAAAATAAAAGCGTATGGAAAGAGATTTATAACACTGATGCATAAAGGTTTGATGGTTCAAAAGGGTTTACTCCTCTCTCTCTCAATGCTAATTGGACCATTAAAGGTTATCCACTAGCACTTTTCTTTGATAATCTTTTTCACAACCTCCTTAGAGAAGTGAAAAGTTGTTTGTGTGTCTTACAAGTGAATGGTAACACTCCTTTTACGGGTGAAATTGGGAACTAGCCATTGGATATAGGTGCTTGGTCACCAAGTCAACAAAAAGTTGTGGGAGGAATAAATAAAAATGGGAGGGATAAGGTTGGAGTAAGGAGTGGGATAAAGAAGAAAGAGGAGTTATAAGAGAGAACACTGCATCCATACAATGCATTTGTATATTCACATAATTTGGATGTCAAGTATCTTTTATATATAGTTGTTACTTTAAATACAAATTATATATTTGATCTTGATGAGTAAGATACAATGTGGCATTTGCTATGAGTGTTAATTGCATGGTTCTGTGTATGATTGTCTGATGATTACATTTTGCTTACCTACTATTGTGATATATAATTCTGATGGTGAAATCTTTGGATTTTCTATAACTTTTAGATGATCATGGTTCTTTATAATGTGTAAAATGCTCTATATAAATTGGTATATGTGTATACATTCTGCGTGTGAACTTATTGCAAGTTAGTAGGTTTCATTCACTAAGTTGGTGGTTAGACTTACCCTTCACTAATACAGTTGCAAAATCAATTCTTTTATATTTATCATCGTGGATATCATAGTCATGTGAACAATCTTTATTGTAAGGTTGGAGAGTTCATGAGCATAGTTAAGAACTTTACCACTAAGTCAGTCATACATTTTCCCTCTCACCTAGAGATGGCACTTATTGTGGAAGTTTTTGTACTCCAATGCCACAATTGGAGATGGGTAGATAAATATGTAATATGTATAATATATCATCACTTACTTAACATGCAGATATGTTAATTTGAACAATAGTTTTCAACTCCTTGTTGAAAGGAGAAACAAAAACAAAACAATTTCTCCCTCAAATATACACGTAGTAGCTAATTAGTTTAAAAAAGAAAAAAAAATGGAAAGACCAACCTAGGAGTAGAATTTTGTACTAATTAAGAATATTAGGTTGGTATCTTACCGTTAAAAGGACTACTGACTCAGTTTGTGGTGGCAAAACCAATGAGCAGTCCTGGGGAAGAACCTTTTGACAGACCCTAAAAGAGTAAGCAAGCAACTTAGCATATTTTTGTCAGGCCTGGCCGTAAGGTTTCAATATGCAAGTGATTTCCATCCAAGTGTAAAATAAAAAACAAGCTTGCAAAAAGGGGACAGAGAACAAAGAGCAACTTGCATGAGTTGGTTGTTTCCAAAAATTTTCAAAACCATTAAACAAACGGACTAGCACAAATCTGAAAAGCCAGTAGATCACAGTGCAAAACAGTCCATTCCATTTAAGATAAAAACACAAGTTATAAACTAACTGGAAACAGAATTTTACAAGTTCTTTCGAGCGAAGAATAACGTACTGGAAACACAATTTTGCAGGAAACAAAAATATACCAGTAAAACTAGTCATCATCAATACTATATACTAAACACATTTTATTTAAAGCATGGGGGGATTCCATGTTCTGCTTTTTATTAGAAAGTTTTGAGAACTTTGTTGTATTCTGGGATAGAACTTTTATGTATGCTCTGCTAATTATCATCATATTTGGCATAATTAGTGGAATCTCTGAAAGAAATAACTAAGACATTTGAGAAAAGGAATTGGGATTTCAACGCAGATCCTTGCAGCAGCAGAAGCAATTGGACAACGACAAATGCAATGGAAGGATTTGAGAATGCTGTGACCTCCAATTGCTCTTTTGTCAATTAACACTGTTTGCCATTTGTTAGCTTTTATGTACGTCTCTCTTTCCCTTCTCCCTCTTCGTTTATGGTGCTGCAAAATAAATTGAGTTTAAGGAAACTAAAATAAAATTTTTGTCCCAAGAAAGCAAGAATTAGTGACATAGAGTTATGATTAGAGTAAGGAATGCAGATGGGCTTTCTTTCATTCTTGAACTTGGAATTTCATCTTTTTTTTTTCTTTTGAATGTATCTTGAATGATTTTAAATTGCGATATCAGTTGGGTTACTGCATTGACAGAAAGAAAGGGTGAAAGGGGGAAGTACTTTTATTTTGTTCATTATGTTGTGCTTCTTTTTATGGGTAGTAATAGCTATTTTCTACCATTATAAAGTGATGTGATATGCATAGTTTAATAATAAACTTGAGTATTTTATTAGGGTGGTTTGTTTTGCCAAGATGCTTCACTTAAGATAGTTCTCTTTTTAAATTTGCTTTTACAACTTCCATTAAAAAACTTTGTTAAAATGTTTCAAATTTCATATAATTTTATGGACGATTTTGTGCGAAGATTTACCTATTGAAAAGTTAAATATTTTCATTGTTGAATAACTTATTTTCAACTCTTATATAAGTCAAAGGAAAAATATAAATTTTAAAATAAAATTATTGATTTACTAATAAAAATACTTAATCTTTTAGTAGATAGATCTTTTCATATAATTATCCAAATTTTATTTAATAAAATATTATAATTTTTGTATCATATGTAATTAGTATATAAAAAAGTTGTGATCCTAATGATCAAAATTGTAATATAGAATTCTTTCGAAAATTTACTTGTATTATAAAAAATAGTAAAAATGTTGATTTTTTTTTTACCTAGGTAATACACAACATAAAAATATGATTTAACTTCCTCCATATTTCCCTAAATTTCAATGATGATATACTTTCTTGAAAGCATTTGGTTTGACTTTGCCTTCACAGAATAAGATCTTGATTGATCCAAGATTC